>MU106559.1:2623-22818 GCA_012274485.2 Sinapis alba
TGAGTCTATTATGATTGGCTTAGAGATAAGGGAATGTGTACCAGACTTCTTTGAGGAGATAATGGCCTTGGCTGCTTTGATCAGTGACTCAATATCACTCATTCTGATGGGGCCATCATTGATCACAGCCTTGCTCCAGCTTTCTCCTCCATTAGAGTCACTGATCAGTGCTGAATACATAGATACACCTTTGAGACATGATTGATCATTCACTTCTCTTCTGAGTTTTATTCCACCAGACTTGAAATCAAAGCAGCTTGGTTTGATGTTTTTCCTGACATGTCTCTTCTTAGTTTTCTTTAATCCAGGTAACACCACCATCCTTCCATTCTTGTTGTGCATATCTTTGAAACATGGCTTGCTTTCCCTTGTAAAGAGGTTGTGTGATGTTTGTTCTCTCTGAACTAGAGCACACACACCATCTAGGTCAGGGAGTTTCTCTGCCCTGAGAACATGCTTGATCAACTGGTTGTAGGATGGACTTAGATTCAAGAGAAGACTGAAGACCTTGTCTTGTTCATATCTTTCTCTTATGACATCTGGATCAGTAGAGAAGGGCCTCAGTGTATCCAGCTCTGCCCACAAGCTTCTGAACTTGCCAAAGTATTGATTGAACTCCACTTGCTCCTGGCTCAAGTTATTGATAATCTTCTTGACTTCAAATACCCGGCTCAGGTTGGAGAAGTTTCCATAAACAATTTTAAGACTCTCCCACAGCTCCTTGGCGGTTTCACAGTGTGAGTAAGCCTCCAAGATAGATTCTGATAAAGAGTGAAGAATGATATCAAGTGCTAACTGGTCTTCTTGAACCCACTTCTCTTCATTCTTCAGGTCATGCGCCTGTTTCTCCTCTTGAGCCATCCTCTTTGAAGCTTCAGCTTTTATGATATGGCTGTCCCAAAGTCCATGACTCCCTAAGGTAACTCTGGCCACTATTGACCACAGCAGATATTAGAACCCTCAAGGGTTACTGGAATAAGAATTCTTGACTCCATTTCCATGGCTGATTTTCTTTTATCCAGTGGACAAAGATTAAGGAACCATAAAGGTTATGAAGCCAGAAAATTGTGAATATAATTTCTAACTGAGAAAGAGTATAAGAACTCAGACTAAAACAAGAATTTATGGAACTGGAAGAAAATAAAGTGAGGTTTTAAAACAAACAGAGTGAAAACAGAGTAACAGAGTGGAAGAACAGAGTAACAGAGTGGAAGAACAGAGTATGAATTTGCGGAAGTTAAATAAGAAAAACAGAGGTCTCAAGAGCTTAGAGCTCTGATACCATATTAGAATTGTGAAATTATGTTGAGAATAGTTGAGTTTATGTGAGATTTGGGTGAAGAACAATGAAGAACACAGTAAGAACAAGAGAATTAGTTTATGGACAGTTTAGAGAGAGAGAGGAGAGAGAGTGGCGAATTTGGAGATTAAGAGAGAGAAGGGAGATTATTTCTCCTTAATATTATTTTTCAGCTTGCACATTACATAAATAGGAAAACCAGAGAGAGAGGGGACAATGACACAAATAATAAACAAAGGTATACATTTTTTAAATCAGTTCTGGATGCCTGAAAGTGACAGTACCTAACAGCTCTCTTCTCCCCATTCAGAACATGTGATTCTTCCTTATTTGAATTCAAATCTTGCCAACTCCTCTCCAACAGTCCTCTTAGCATTCTGGATGAGTTCACATCAGTTCCCTGCCTCTCAAGGCAAGTTAGGGCAGAGTTGGTTACTTGTGATCCAAGACTGTACGAAATGCCTTTTCTCTCAAGTACCCACATCATCTGATCTTCTCTTGTCTTCTCTTGTCAATGCATTGTTTTCTCTTTGGTTCTTCATCTCAATATATAGGAGTTATGTTGAATAACTTATTCCACTTTCTAATCAGGATATCCATGTTTAGCATGTTTGGACATATGGCAAGTTCTTCAAGCTTCTAATCAAACCCGGATGAATCACTATGAAAGAACCTTGATTTGGAAAAATTATTCAGTGGAGAGTATCCATGAAGTTGAATAAATCCAAAAAGGAGTTATGTTTAAGAAGTTATTCCACTTTCTAATCAGGATATCCATGTTTAGCCTGTTTGGACATATGGCAAGTTCTTCATGCTTCTAAACAAACCAAGATGAATCACTATGTAAGAAAGTTAATCTGGAACCATTATTCAGTGGAGAGTATCCATGAAGTTGAATCAATCCCAAAGGAGTTATGTTTAAGAAGTTATTCCACTTTCTAATCAGGATATCCATGTTTAGCCTGTTTGGACATATGGCAAGTTCTTCATGCTTCTAAACAAACCAATATGAATCACTATGTAAGAAGCTTGATATGGAACCATTATTCAGTGGAGAGTATCCATGAAGTTGAATCAATCCCAAAGGAGTTATGTTTAAGAAGTTATTCCACTTTCTAATCAGGATATCCATGTTTAGCATGTTTGGACATATGGCAACTTCTTGAAGCTTCTAATCAAACCAGGATGAATCACTATGTAAGAAGCTTGATTTGTAACAATTATTCAGTGGAGAGTATCCATGAAGTTGAATAAATCCCAGAGGAGTTATGTTTAAGAAGTTATTCCACTTTCTAATCAGGATATCCATGTTTAGCCTGTTTTGACATATGGCAAGTTCTGCAAGCTTCTAATCAAACCAGGATGAATTACTATGTAAGAAGCTTGATTTGGAACCATTATTCAGTGGAGAGTATCCATGAAGTTGAATCAATCCCAAAGGAGTTATGTTTAAGAAGTTATTCCACTTTCTAATCAGGATATCCATGTTTAGCCTGTTTTGACATATGGCAAGTTCTGCAAGCTTCTAATCAAACCAGGATGAATTACTATGTAAGAAGCTTGATTTGGAACCATTATTCAGTGGAGAGTATCCATGAAGTTGAATCAATCCCAAAGGAGTTATGTTTAAGAAGTTATTCCACTTTCTAATTATGATATACATGTTTAGCCTGTTTGGACATATGGCAAGTTCTTCAAGCTCCTAATCAAACCAGGATGAATCACTATGTAAGAAGATTTATTTGGAACCATTATTCAGTGTAGAGTATCCATGAAGTTGAATAAATCCCAAAGGAGTTATGTTGAAGAAGTTATTCCACTTTCTAATCAGAAAATCCATGTTTAGCCTGTTTTGACATATGGCAAGTTCTGCAAGCTTCTAATCAAACCAGGATGAATTACTATCTAAGAAGCTTGATTTGGAACCATTACTCAGTGGAGAGTATCCATGAAGTTGAATAAATCCCAAAGGAGTTATGTTTAAGAAGTTATTCCACTTTCTAATCCGGATATCCATGTTTAACATGTTTGGATATATGGCAAGTTCTTAAGGCTTCTAATGAAACCAAGATGAATCACTATGTAAAAAGCGTTATTTGGAACCATTAATCAATGGAGATTTTTTCATGAAGTTGAATAAATCTCATAGGAGTTATGTTGAAGAAGTTATTCCACATTCTAATCAGGATATCCATGTTTAGTTGTTTGGACATATGGCAAATTCTTCATGCTTCTAAGCAAACCAAGATGACTCACTATGTAATAAGCTTGATCTGGAACCATTATTCAGTGGAGAGTATCCATGAAGTTGAATCAATCCCAAAGGAGTTATGTTTAAGAAGTTATTCCACTTTCTAATCATGATATACATGTTTAGCCTGTTTGGACATATGGCAAGTTCTTCAAGCTCCTAATCAAACCAGGATGAATCACTATGTATGAAGATTTATATGGAACCGTTATTCAGTGTAGAGTATCCATGTAGTTGAATAAATCCCAAAGGATTTATGTTTAAGAAGTTATTCCACTTTCTAATCAGGATATCCATGTTTAGCCCTTTGGACATATGGCAAGTTCTTCAAGCTCCTGATCAAACCAGGATGAATTACTATGTAAGAAGCTTGATTTGGAACCATTATTCAGTGGAGAGTATCCATGAAGTTGAATCAATCCCAAAGGAGTTATGTTTAAGAAGTTATTCCACTTTTTAATCATGATATACATGTTTAGCATGTTTGGAGATATGGCAAGTTCTTTAAACTCCTAATCAAACCAGGATGAATCACTATGTAAGAAGATTTATTTGGAACCATTATTCAGTGGAGAGTATCCATGAAATTGAATAAATCCCAAATGAGTTATGTTTAAGAAGTTATTCCACTTTCTAATCCGGATATCCATGTTTAGCATGTTTGGATATATGGCAAGTTCTTCAAGCTTCTAATCAAACCAAGATGAATAACTATGTAAAAAGCTTTATTTGGAACCATTAATCAATGGAGATTCTTTCATGAAGTTGAATAAATCCCATAGGAGTTATGTTGAAGAAGTTATTCCACATTCTAATCAGGATATCCATGTTTAGTTGTTATGACATATGGCAAATTCTTCATGCTTCTAAACAAACAAAGATGAATCACTATGTAAGAAGCTTGATCTGGAACCATTATTCAGTGGAGAGTATCCATGAAGTTGAATCACTACCAAAAGAGTTATGTTTAAGAAGTTATTCCACTTTCTAATCAGGATATCCATGTTTAGCCTGTTTGGACATATGGCAAGTTCTTGTAGCTTCTAATCAAACCAGGATGAATCACTATGTAAGAAGCTTGATTTGGAACCATTATTCAGTGGAGAGTATCCATGAAGTTGTATCAATCTCAAAGAAGTTATGTTTAAGAATTATTTCACTTTCTAATCAGGATATTCATGTTTAGCATGTTTGGACATATGGTAAGTTCTTCATGCTTCTAAACAAACCAAGATGAATCACTATGTAAGAAGCTTGATCTGGAACCATTATTCAGTGGAGAGTATCCATGAACTTGAATCAATCCCAAAGGAGTTATGTTTAAGAAGTTATTCCACTTTCTAATCAGGATATCCATGTTTAGTAAACACTTTTGTGTTTGTAGAGTGTGAATCTAAATCTGAGAGAAAGAGATTAAGAGAATAGAGAGAATAGAGAGAGTAGAGAGAATAGAGAGAATAGAAACTCAATACTTCATTAATTGATTCAGATGAGAGGTTACAAGTTATAAATGGATTACAATCATGTCTAGGTTCAATGAATTCAACCTAGATATACAAGCATGTGAGGTCAATACAAATATTTGGCTGAGAGGCTCCACATGCTTGGACAGGCTGGAAAGTAACTCTTCCTTTCCAGCTGTGGTCTCACCTTATCCTCCCACAGACTGCATGGGCGAATTTCTCCTGTCCAGATTGGATAAATGCAAGGTAACTTCTCATCTTGACATAGTTACCTTCATCCACAGTTACTGAGGTAACTTTCCAAAGTTATTGTGGTAACTATGGAGTTACTGTCTCAATCTCACCCCTTCTCTTCTATAACTGATCCCTGAACCTCAAAGACTCCATCTCTTCATTACCTTCCTCTCAACACTCCCCCTCAAGCTAGACCAAGGGAACCGGTCTAGCTTGGAAACCATGAAGACCTCCCTCATTAAAAACCTCACCAAGGAAAACCCATTGGGATAAAACCTTGATGAGGGAAAAAGAGTGGAGACTCCATGGTTAAGGGGATCAGCTTCTAGGCGTGAGATCAATGAGCCCAAGCCTAGAAAGTATGGACTCCATTGTCTTCAGCCTTGCAGCCTTAGTAAACACATCCGCCAGTTGATCCTCACTCCTTGTATAGCATGGCAGTATCACTCCTAAGACAATCATCTGCCTCACCTTGTGACAATCAACTTCTATGTGCTTTGTTCTCTCATGGAAGACTGAATCAGAAGCTATGTGAATTGCTGCTTGATTGTCACAATGCATTGTCATGGGAGTGGTCTGCTCAATCTCTAGATGCTTCAAAATGCCTTTGATCCAGACTAACTCATTTGTTAACTTCAACATAGCCCTATACTCAGCTTCAACACTTGAACAGGAGATCACCTTCTGCTTCTTACTCTTCCAAGTCACTAAGTTCCCTCCAATGAATATACAATACCCTATGGTTGATCTTCTGTCCACTCTATCACCTTCCCAGTCAGCATCACAATACCCAACCACTTCTGTACTGCCATTGCATCCCATCCAGACTCCTTGGCCTTGTGTACCACTCATATACCTTAGTATCCTATCAACCATTTTCCAGTGATGTACCTTTGGAGCCTGCATATGCTGACTGGCTTGATTCACAGCAAAACATAGATCTGGTCTTGTGATAGTCAAGTAGATCAGCTTGCCAACCATCTTCCTATACAGCTTAGCATCCTCAAACAACTGATTCTCTTCAATCTACCCCTCAAGTAGAACCTTGTATCCTTCTTCAAGAGGTGTCTTGGCGATTTTTCCTCCAAGCACCCCTGCTTCCTTCAACATATCCATAGTATACTTGATGTGATCATGGAAAGGAAGCATGAACCAGAACTGGAACATCTTGTAGCTGAGGATGTAACAAGAATAATGCCTTATCCGAAATGGAAGAACTACCATCAGAGATACTTTAAACTACATTCAAGCTACTCTACATTGAAGCTGATCATCATCTAGGCAAGTAGCTTGTGTGTACTCTTTTTCCCTTGATTGGTTTTGTCCCACTGGGTTTTCCAATCAAGGGTTTTAATGAGGCCACAAGTTGCTTCTCATATCTCCTAGATGATTGATCTTGGACCAACCACATGAAGAACCATATGTTATTTTTATATCTAAGTTTTTATGTTATGTTTTCTTAATTTTCGAAAACTCTAGTATTTGGTCTTTGTTGTATTTTTGAGAGGAGCCTTTGTTTTTACTCCTTTTCTTATGTTTTCGAGATGCTGGCATGTACAGCCTTCTCCTATATATTGTGGTCGAAATTCCTTAATAATACACCCATCTTTTTATCAAAAACCCTTTTCTCTCTTCTCTCTTGTCTTTGGTAAGTTGAAGTGTTGCTTGTGTGTAATATCCGGCTTGCTGGTGTGTAATATCCAGCTTGGATCTCTGGTCTAGTGTGTCATATCTAGATCTGTGTCCTTGGAGTATCAGGAGTCGAGCCATAGCTCTTGTGTCCCACCTCATTCCACACGCCTTGAAACAGATCGAGTCTCGGATTTTTTGTTTGCAAGGATTATCCTCTTGTTCTCTCTTCCCAGTTCCAGAGCCTTCCTAGGATCTCATCAAGTGGTATCAGAGCAACTCTGGAAGGGGAGTGTTCTTCATCTAACTCTCTGATTTTCGTTTGGACTTTTCAGACTCTGTTGAGTTTGATCCTATCTGTTGTTTCTGTTGTTTGAAATCTGTGAAATCTGAGTGTTTTGATCACGAATCTGATTGTGTTCTTTCATATTCTCTTTGATTTCGTAAGTGATCTGTGTTTTATTTTGATTTTTACAATTGATCTGTTCTTATTCTCTCAAGTATTGATCGATTTATGATTGTGTTGTTGATTTTTAATAGAATCAAACTTGTTGATCTCGTTTCTGTTAAAAACATTTTGGATTCTTGTTGCAGAAGTTATTGTTTGCTTGATCTGAAACTTGCTAGGGTTTGTATGTTTCAATCTGTTCTTATTGATATAGATCACTGTTTGTTTGTTTCAAAGCTTATAATCTAGTGTTCTGATCTGTTTCAAATTTTCTAATTGATTTCTGATCCGTATTGTGCAAGTTTGTTTGTTTTGAACCATTTGTGTTGTTATTTTCGTTTGTTTTCTCTGTTTGTTTCAAAATCTTTGATCTCTTTTGCTGTGAACTCCTTGCTGGCTGAGTTTTTCTTTTGATTCAGGTACCATGGCAGGAGATCAGAAAGGATAACACACTAAGGATAGAAACACTAAGGATGGAAAGCTGTTACTTAAGGCTATGAATGCTCAACGGCAGCAAAAGATGAAGTCCAGCTTTGATAAATTTCGACAGGAGTTTAGACATGAACTTCAACAAAATATTGGTCTCAGTCATGAGTCTAGAAGCAGTGAGAGGAGACAAAGACGTGATCATGAAGGCTGAGGCAATCACGTAAACAAATTTGCTGATCAAAAGATAAAAATTCCTCCTTTCTATGGCGATGCTGATCCTGCTGTATATGTGGAGTGGGAAGAGAAGATGGAGTTGATTTTCAGTTGTCAAAACTATGCTGAAAGAAAGAAGGTTCAAATGGCTACTGCTGAGTTTTGTGGTTATGCTTTAAGCTGGTGGAATCACTTGGTAAAGTTCAGAAGACTTGATGGAAAAGAANAAAGCTATACTCTTCAGACTCAGTTCAGAAACAACAAGGCAGCATGAGATCAAGTTCAACCAGTGTTATTGGTTTATCTAGGAGCACAACAAACTGGTTCAGTGAGGAGGACATAAAGAAGCTAACTCAAGTGAGTATGGATGTGGTGAAGCAATTCAGAAGGTCTAACACAACACGTCCATCCATTGAGAAGCAGCATCAGAAACCATTTACTACTGTTTCAGAACTCAAAGATGCAGAATCAGACTCAGTTGTACCTATTCAAGAAGAACAAGCCAAAGCAACATCACCTATCTTTCATAAAGAAGAGCAGCCTTTTCAGAACGTCATGGTTTCTTTCAAACAAGTCATAGTAGCAGAAGAGACACCCAGGGAACCACAGCCAGCTCGCAGATTAAACCAACTAATTTTCTTTATTCCATGTGATTTCTAAAAGACCTTCTTAGGTGCTTTTCTGATCAGATCTTTTGTTTGGAGCAAGCCCAGAGAAGTGGAGCTTTCAAGACACGAACTGGTCTTGAAAAACGTTAAATTTGAGCCTGGAGGAGAGTTGTGGAATCACAGGAACAATATCATAATGATTGAGAAGAAATCAGCAGCAACAACAATTGTTCTTGGTGATCTTTTACCATCTGAAGATAAGGTGTTGCACGTCTCAGCTCAGCAAGCTTTTCACTATGAAACCAACTGGAGGATGTTACCAACTCTGTCCTTAATCCAACCAATCAGACAACGCAGAAAATGGCCTCCTAATCATCAATATAATGCCAATTTCGCAAAACATATCGGTTTGGATCAATTCCGAGAGATGCTTATATCTGAATTTGATGGAATGTTACAGACCTACTCGTGGAGGCCTGGAGCATATGTCAGCATATTTATCTTCCTTGGAGAGCAATCTGGCCGTGCTAGAACCATATTGGGTCATAAGAAATTGGAAGCTGATCAAAACGCCTTGCTTCTCAACCATGTCAAGATATGGAAGCCACCAGATATGCAGCAGCTTCGGCACCATTACAGAGATTATCAAACCATGAGTGGAGATGGAGGATTCACTGGAGAAAATGTTCAAACTGTTTTGAGGTCTACACTTTTCGAAAAGAGGGGCTATAATTATCAGATTATCAACTAACCAAATCAAGCTTCTTACATAGTGATTAATCTTGGTTTGATTAGGAGCTTGACGAACTTTCCATATGTCCAAACAATCTAAACATGGATATCCTGATTAGAAAGTGGAATAACTTCTAAAACATAACTCCTTTGGGATTTATTCAACTTCATGGAGACTCTCCACTGAATAATGGTTCCAAATCAAGCATTTTACATAGTGATTCATCCTGGTTTGATTAAAAGCTTGAAGAACTTGCCATATGTCCAAACAGGCTAAATATGGATATCCTGATTAGAAAGTGGAATAACTTCTTAAACATAAACTCCTTTGGGATTTATTCAACTTCATGGATACTATCCACTGAATAATGGTTACAAATAAAGCTTCTTACATAGTGATTCATCCTGGTTTGATTAGAAGCTTGAAGAACTTGCCATATGTCCAAACAGGCTAAACATAGATATCCTGATTAGAAAGTGGAATAACTTCTTAATTATAACTCCTTTGGGATTTATTCAACTTCATGGATACTATTCACAGAATAATGGTTCCAAATCAAGCTTCTTACATAGTGATTAATCCTGGTTTGATTAAGAGCTTGAAGAACTTGCCATATGTCCAAACAGGCCAGACATGGATATCCTGATTAGAAAGTGGAATAACTTCTTAAACATAACTTCTATGAGATTTATTCAACTTCATAAAAGACTCTCCACTAATTAATGGTTCCAAGTCAAGCATTTTACATAATGATTCATCCTGGTTTAGTTAGAAGCTTGAAGAACTTGCCATATGTCCAAACAAGCTAAACATGGATATCCTGATTAGAAAGTGGAATAACTTCTAAACATAACTCCTTTGGGATTTATTCAACTTCATGGAGACTCTACACTGAATAATGGTTCCAAATCAAGCATCTTACATAGTGATTCATCCTGGTTTGATTAAAAGCTTGAAGAACTTGACATATGTCCAAACAAGCTAAACATGGATATCGTGATTAGAAAGTGGAATAACTTCTTAAACATAACTCTTATGAGATTTATTCAACTTCATGAAAGACTCTCCACTTATTAATGGTTCCAAATCAACCTTTTTACATAGTGATTCATCCTGGTTTGATTAGAAGCTTGAAGAACTTGCTATATGTCCAAACATGCTAAACATGGATATCGTGATTAGAAAGTGGAATAACTTCTTAAACATAACTCCTTTGGGATTTATTCAACTTCATGGATACTCTCCACTGAATAATGGTTCCAAATCAAGCTTCTAACAAAGTGATTATTCCTGGTTTGATTAGGAGCTTGAAGAACTTGCCATATGTCCAAGTAGCCTAAACATGGATATCCTGATTAGAAAGTGGAATAACTTCTTAAACATAATTCCTATGAGATTTATTCAAATTCATAAAAGACTCCACTGATTAATTGTTTCAAATCAAACTTTTTATATAGTGATTCATCTTGGTTTGATTAAAAGCTTGAAGAACTTGCCATATGTCCAAACAAGCTAAACATGGATATCATGATTAGAAAGTGTAATAACTTTTTAGACATAACTCCTTTGGGATTTATTCAAATTCATGGATACTCTTTACTGAATAATGGTTCCAAAATCAAGCTTCTTACATAGTGATTCATCCTGGTTTGATTAAAAGCTTGAAGAATTTGCCATATGTCCAAACATGCTAAACATGGATATCTTGATTAGAAAGTGGAATAACTTCTTCAATATAACTCCTTTGGGATTTATTCAACTTCATGAATGACTCTCCACTGATTAATGGTTCCAAATCAAGCTTTTTACATAGTGATTCATCCTGGTTTGATTAGAAGCGTGAAGAACTTGCTATTTGTCCAAACATGCTAAACATGGATATCGTGATTAGAAAGTGGACTAACTTCTTAAACATAACTCCTTTGGGATTTATTCAACTTCATGGATACTCTACACTGAATAATGGTTCCAAATCAAGATTCTTACATAGTGATTAATCCTGGTTTGATTAGGAGCTTGAAGAACTTGCCATATGTCCAAACAATCTAAACATGAATATCCTGATTAGAAAGTGGAATAACTTCCTAAACATAACTCCTTTGAGATTTATTCAACTTCATGGATAATATCCACTGAATAATGGTTCCAAATAAAGTTTCTTACATAGTGATTTATCCTGGTTAGATTAGAAGCTTGAAGAACTTGCCATATGTCCAAACATGCTAAACATGGATATCATGATTAGAAAGTGGAATAACTTCTTAAACATAACTCCTATGGGATTTATTTAACTTCAGGATAGACTCTCCATTGATTAATGGTTCCAAATCAACCTTTTTACATAGTGATTTATCCTGGTTTGATTAGAAGCTTGAAGAACTTACCATATGTCCAAACAGGCTAAACATGGATATCCTGATTAGAAAGTGGAATAACTTCTTAAACATAACTCCTTTGGGATTTATTAAACTTCATGGATACTCTCCACTGATTATTGGTTCCAAATCAAGCTTTTTACGTATTGATTCATCCTGGTTTGATTAGAAGCTTTAAGAACTTGCCATATGTCCAAAAAAGCTAAATATGGATATCCTGATTAGAAAGTGGAATAACTTCTAAAACAAAACACCTTCGGGATTTATTCAACTTCATGGAGACTCTCCACTGAATAATGGTTCCAAATCAAGCTTCTTACATAGTGATTCATCCTTGTTTGATTAAAAGCTTGAAGAACTTCCCAAATGTCCAAACAGGCTAAACATGGATATCCTTATTAGAAAGTGGAATAACTTCTTAACCATAACTCCTTTGGGATTTATTCAACTTCATGGATACTCTCCACTGAATAATGGTTCCAAATAAAGTTTCTTACATAGTGATTCATCCTGGTTTGATTAGAAGGTTGAAGAACTTGCCATATGTCCAAACAAGCTAAACATTGATATCCTGATTAGAAAGTGGAATAAGTTATTCAACATAACTCCTATGAGATTTATTCAACTTCATGAAAGACTCTCCACTTATTAATGGTTCCAAATCAAGCGTTTTACATAGTGATTCATCCTGGTTTGATTAGATGCTTGAAGAACTTGCGATATGTCCAAAAAAGCTAAATATCGATATCCTTATTAGAAAGTGGAATAACTTCTAAAACATAAGTCCTTTGGGATTTATTAAACTTCATGGAGACTCTCCTCTGAATAATGGTTCCAAATCAAGCATCTTACATAGTGATTCATCCTGGTTTGATTAAAACCATGGATATCCTGATTAGAAAGTGGAATAACTTCTAAAACATAATCCTTTGGGATTTATTCAACTTCATGGAGACTCTACACAGAATAATGGTTCCAAATCAAGCATCTTACATAGTGATTCATCCTGGTTTGATTAAAAGCTTGAAGAACTTGCCATATGTCCAAACATGCTAAACATTGATATCCTGATTAGGAAGTGGAATAACTTCTTAAACATAACTCCATTGGGATTTATTCAACTTCATGGATACTCTCCACTGAATCATGGTTCCAAATCAAGCTTCTTACATAGTGATTCATCCTGGTTTGATTAGAAGTTTGAAGAACTTGCCATATGTCCAAACAAGCTAAACATGGATATACTGATTAGAAAGTGGAATAACTTCTTAAACATAACTCTTATGAGATTTATTCAACTTCATGAAAGACTCTCCACTTCTTAATGGTACCAAATCAAGCTTTTTACATAGTGATTCATCCTGGTTTGATTAGAAGCTTGAAGAACTTGCTATATGTCCAAACATGCTAAACATGGATATCGTGATTAGAAAGTGGAATAACTTCTTAAACATAACTCCTTTGGTATTTATTCAACTTCATGGATACTCTCCACTGAATAATGGTTCCAAATCAAGTTTCTTACAAAGTGATTAATCCTGGTTTGATTAGAAGCTTGAAGAACTTGCCATATGTCCAAACAGGCTAAACATGGATATCCTGATTAGAAAGTGTAATAACTTCTTAAACATAACTCCTATGAGATTTATTCAAATTCATAAAAGACTCCACTGATTAATGGTTCCAAATCAAGCTTCTTACATAGTGATTCATCATGGTTTGATTAAAAGCTTGAAGAATTTGACATATGTCCAAACATGCTAAACATTAATATCCTGATTAGAAAGTGGAATAACTTCTTCAACATAACTCCTTTGGGATTTATTAAACTTCATGAATGACTCTCCACTGATTAATGGTTCCAAATCAAGCTTTTAACATAGTGATTTATCCTGGTTTTATTAGAAGCTTGAAGAACTTGCTATATGTCCAAACATGCTAAACATGGATATCGTGATTAGAAAGTGGACTAACTTCTTAAACATAACTCCTTTGGGATTTATTCAACTTCATGGATACTCTCCACTGAATAATGTTTCCAAATCAAGATTCTTACATAGTGATTAATCCTGGTTTGATTAGGAGCTTGAAGAACTTGCCATATGTCCAAACAATCTAAACATGGATATCCTGATTAGAAAGTAGAATAACTTCCTAAACATAACTCCTTTGGGATTTATTCAACTTCATGGATAATATCCACTGAATAATGGTTCCAAATCAAGCTTCATACATAGTGATTCATCCTGGTTTGATTAGAAGCTTGAAGAACTTGCCATATGTCCAAACAGGCTAAACATGGATATCCTGATTAGAAAGTGGAATAACTTCTTAAACATAAACTCCTTTGGGATTTATTCAACTTCATGGATACTATCCACTGAATAATGGTTCCAAATCAAGCTTTTTACATAGTGATTCATCCTGGTTTGATTAGAAGCTTGAAGAACTTACTATATGTCCAAACATGCTAAACATGGATATCCTGATTAGAAAGTGGAATAACTTCTTAAACATAACTCCTTTGGGATTTATCAAAATTCATGGATACTCTCCACTGATTATTGGTTCCAAATCAAGCTTTTTACGTAGTGATTCATCTTGGTTTGATTAGAAGCTTTAAGAACTTGCCATATGTCCAAAAAAGCTAAATATGGATATCTTGATTAGAAAGTGGAATAACTTCTAAAACAAAACCCCTTTGGGATTTATTCAACTTCATGGAGACTCCCCACTGAATAATGGTTCCAAATCAAGCTTCTTACATGGTGATTCGTCCTGGTTTGATTAAAAGCTTGAAGAACTTCCCAAATGTCCAAACATGCTAAACATGGATATCCTTATTAGAAAGTGGAATAACTTCTTAACCATAACTCCTTTGGGATTTATTCAACTTCATGGATACTCTCCACTGAATAATGGTTCCAAATCAAGCTTCTTACATAGTGATTCATCCTCGTTTGATTAGAAGGTTAAAGAACTTGCCATATGTCCAAACAAGCTAAACATGGATATCCTCATTAGAAAGTGGAATAACTTATTCAACATAACTCCTATGAGATTTATTCAACTTCATGAAAGACTCTCCACTTATTAATGGTTCCAACTCAAGCTTTTTACATTGTGATTAATCCTGGTTTGATTAGAAGCTTGAAGAACTTGCTATATGTCCAAACATGCTAAACATGGATATCGTGATTAGAAAGTGGAATAACTTCTTAAACATAACTCCTTAGGTATTAATTAACTTCATGGATACTCTCCACTGAATAATGGTTCCAAATAAAGCTTCTTACATAGTGATTAATCCCGGTTTATTTAGGAGCTTGAAGAACTTGCCATATGTCCAAACAGGCTAAACATGGATATCCTGATTAGAAAGTGGTATAACTTCTAAAACATAACTCCTTTGGGATTTATTCAACTTCATGGATACTCTCCACCGAATAATGGTTCCAAAATAAGCTTCTTACATAGTGATTCATCCTGGTTTGATTAGAAGATTGAAGAACTAGCCATATGTCCAAACATGTTAAACATGGATATCCTGATTAGAAAGTGGAATAACTTCTTCAACATAACTCCTATGGGATTTATTAAACTTCATGAAACACTCTCCATTGATTAATGGTTCCAAAACAATCTTCTTACATAGTGATTCATCCTGGTTAGATTAGAAGCTTGCAGACTTTGCCATATGTCCAAACAGGCTAAACATGGATATCCTGATTAGAAAGTGGAATAACTTCTTAAACATAACTCCTTTGCGATTTATTCAACTTCATGGATACTATACACTTAATAATGGTTCCAAATCAAGCTTCTTACATAGTGATTCATCCTAGTTTGATTAGGAGCTTGAAGAACTTGCCATATGTCCAAACAGGCTAAACATGGATATCCTGATTAGAAAGTGGAATAACTTCTTAAACTTAACTCCTTTGGGATTTATTCAACTTCATGGATACTCTCCACTGAATAATTGTTCCAAATCAAGCTTCTTACATAGTGATTCATCCGGTTTTGATTAAAAGCTTGAAGAACTTGCCATATGTCCAAACATGCTAAGCATGGATATCCTGGTTAGAAAGTTGAATAACTTCTTAAACATAACTCCTTTGGGATTCATTAAACTTTATGGTTACTCTCCACTGAATAATGGTTCCAAATCAAGATTCTTACATAGTGATTCATCCTACTTTGATTAGAAGCTTGAAGAGCTTGCCATATGTCCAAACATGCTAAACATGGATATCCTGGTTAGAAAGTGGAATAACTTCTTAAACATAACTTCTATGAGATTTATTCCCTTCATGAAAGACTCTCCACCTATTAATGGTTCCAAATCAAGATTTTTACATAGTGATTCATCCTGGTTTGATTAGAAACTTCAAGAACTTGCTATATGTCCAAACATGCTAAACATGGATATTGTTATTAGAAAGTGGAATAACTTCTTAAACATAACTCCTTGTGGATTTTTTCAACTTTATGGATACTCTCCACTTAATAATGGTTCCAAATCAAGCTTCTTACATAGTGATTCATCTTGGTTTGATTAGGAGCTTGAAGAACTTGCCATATGTCCAAACATGCTAAACATGGATATCTTGATTAGAAAGTGGAATAACTTATTAAACATAACTCCTATGAGATTTATTCAACTTCAAAAAAGACTCTCCACTGATTAATGGTTCCAAATCAAGATTTTTACATAGTGATTCATCCTGGTTTGATTAGAAGCTTGCAGAACTTGCCATATTTCCAAAAAGCTAAATATGGATATCCTGATTAGAAAGAGGACTAACTTCTAAAACATAACTCCTTTGGGATTTATTCAACTTCATGGAGACTCTCCACTGAATAATGGTTCCAAATAAATCTTCTTACATAGTGATTCATCCTGGTTTGATTAAAAGCTTGAAGAACTTGCCATATGTCCAAACAGGCTAAACATGAATATCCTGATTAGAAAGTGGAAGAACTTCTCAAACATAACTCCTTTGGGATTTATTCAACTTCATGGATACTCTCAACTGAATAATGGTTTTAAATTAAGCTTCTTACATAGTGATTTATCCAAGTTTGATTAAAATCTTGAAGAACTTTCCATATGTCCAAGCTGGCTAAACATGGATATCCTGATTAGAAAGTGGAATAACTTTTTCAACATAACTCCTATGAGATTTATTCAACTTCATGAAAGACTCTCCACTTATAAATAGTTCCAAATCAAGCTTTTTACATAGTGATTCATCCTGGTTTGATTAGAAGCTTGAAGAACTTGCTATATGTCCAAACATGCTAAACATGGATACCGTGATTAGAAAGTGGAATAACTTCTTAAACATAACTGGTTTGGGATTTATTCAACTTCATGGATACTCTCCACTGAATAATGGTTCCAAATCAATCTTCTTACATAGTGATTCATCCTGGTTTGATTAGGAGCTTGAAGAACTTGCCATATGTCCAAACAGGCTAAACATGGATATCCTGATTAGAAAGTGGAATAACTTCTTAAACATAACTCATTTGGGATTTGTTAAAATGAGGAGTATATTATGGAAGAGGGTTCTTATATGAGGATGAAGGCTGTGGAGAAGTTTGGGACCATTTGGGAGAAGTGCAAAAATAGTGTGTTGTATGGACATGTACGGATTATGTACGGACATGGAAGTTCATGATGTGTGTTGGATCAGTCAAGGAAGTGGTTTAAGGTATGTGCAAATATAGGGCAAAGTGTACTGACCTAAAGGCCGTACACTGTCTGTGATACCCCCGATCGTAGATGACCGGAAATGACACGATCGATACTCCCTGAAAGCCGACCCGAGGTTCCCGCATACTTCCGAGTTCCTTGGACTAGCAATACCCAATAGTTAGTTCATCCCGGACAAGGACTAATATCATATGGAACCCGTACTTTAGAAAAATCTTTATATATTATATATTTATTCATTCAAAAATCATCTTACAAAAATGTTATAGGTCGACCTTGAAGTTATCGGAAAACTAGCTTTATACAAAAGCTATATACAAAACGTCTTGCAAGGATAATAAATCTACCACTGGCTAATGTTGTTCCTTCCCGTCCAAGAGTAAGGTCTCCCACCTACTGGTAACCTGCATCACAAATGAGTCATGGGTAACTAGTTTACTCAGTGAGTCTAATTCCGCACCCCAACACATATTTATAATATCCCGAGCAATGAACATCATTTGAATGCAGTGGAAATATATTCCATCTCATATAATATAAGACCTTTCATTCCATCAATGTGAATCTTATCTTAAACATCACCTCCATGATACCCGCCATTAACTCATACTTATAATATATATTTATATATATGCTAAACCCATAAAACCACCAAGGCTAACCGAGCTTAGCGGGAAAATAAATATAACCATCATCTCCATCAGATGTTCGAAGATCGAACATCTAACGCTGCATGCAGTTACACGGCTTCCAGGGTGCGACCCCATCATTGTGTCTTCGTGACCTTGTTCCATATCGCAGGACCAATTCACGGTAATGCGGGACTTTGGGGGAGTGAGTATACAATAAGACTTCACATGATTCATACTTACTACTTAATAATATACTTATATATTAGTACTTGAGAACAAGTACTAAAACTCGGGGATAAACCTCAAATAATTATTCATAATATTTCTTAAGTGCTTACATTAGTAAACACCTCACATTCAATTATAGATTAAGAGACTTTGCTTATCAATCAACCATATCAGTATGCAATCATGCATACTCATTTATAACTTATTCATCAACTATCTAGACTCACCATTGAATCCATGAGATTGGCTAAGGAAGACTAGACTCGAGCTCAAGCTAATCACACTCCACTTCACTCCTTATTCGGAACGTCACAAGATTACCCGGACTGATCTTCAGACTTCTCCAACCAGCTGAACTTAGACAGGACGTTTGGATACAAGATTATTCAGTTCGGGTCAAACAAAACTAAACTCAGCTCAGATAATCAACTTATATCAATTCACTAACGTTTTTAAGAAAATGATCAGTCCATGATCAAGTTCTTACCTAGACAGAACATGATTCTACTTGATGAATCTGGTTGATCCTTCAAGCTTCTCTCGACTATTGACCTGAAACATAGTGGTTTGATCTCAAGATCAATTTGGTTCAAGCTACAACAACTTAAATCGGTTTATAACAGCTCAGCTCATGCTCCGTTAAGTCCAGTTCTATTCAGTTCAAGCTCGTTTCTACTTGTACTAAATCAGATCAGCTCGGTTCTAGGCAGTTCACAACAGTTCAGAAAAAGATCAACTGAGTTCAGTTCGGTTTACCTTTAAACAATTCACATAAGTCCAGCTACTGGTTCTATGAGACAGATTCAATCATAAACCAACAAAGACTGAACCATATATGAACTTATACAACTGATCATGACAAGTTAATAAACAGACAGCACTCGGTTCTCATCAAACAGAACTGAAACAGGAGACTGAAGCTTACAAAAACTGATCTCATCAAACTGATCCGAACAAACTAACTGAAGATCTTGCCGGAGTAATACTTGAGACTGATAAGCTGTGAAGTGATCTCATGAATCTTCTGGACCATCTATATTTTTTTCCACTCACCACAGTCACTGACTCAAGGTACATGAAAGTTAGGAAGGATCGTCCATGCTCAGATCTCTCTTCAGAATTTCTCTGAATTTTTCTCTCATTTTTCTGTCTAGTTTTTCTCTTCTCTGTCTCTGATTTTTCTGAAAGTTTCTCTCTGATTTTCTTGTGGTTATGGACAACCAGGCTGGTTAAGAATAGATTTAAATGGCTGAGAGGTTGCTTTAGAGGTGGGTTTCACTCAGCACAAAGCAAGCCTGAGACTTAACAGCTGGAGACATGCCTAATCAAAAGCAGCTTAACTTTTCCTTCCCATGAAGAAAGCTGCAAGCAGATGAAGCAAGTAGCTGGTGACTTGCACATGACTGACTTATTAACCAAGGAGGCAGGCAGCTTGTGACAATCACATGATCACTTAAATGAAGCAAGCAGGCAGGTTGGTGCAAGGCATGTGACGGGTTAGGAAAATTATTGAAGAAGTTGGTCGACATTTCTGATCAGTTTTCGACCAAACCTTTCTCGTCCATTAATTCCCGTCCTGTTCTCGGAAAATCTTATCTAGCTTAATAAAAATTTGACCATAATAATTAAAGCTCGACCAGATCTATCAAGGGAAGGTCTTTCGACCTCACGACAGTCTCGTTGGGATATTAATTCACCGGGGTTGTTTTTATTTTTTAAATCTGATCGACCAACACCAAACTGGTTGAGAGGAATTTTTCTCGACTAAAAATTCATTGGTTCATGAGTGTCATTACATTCTTCTCCCCTCAAAAGAATTCGTCCCCAAATTCTCATAACATAGTTGTATACACGTTACTGAACACTTGAGGCTTTGCGAAGACTTCATAATAATCAATTCTAAACTTATCATCTTCTTCTCATGTCAAAA
>MU106559.1:23754-37501 GCA_012274485.2 Sinapis alba
GTAGAACTTGAGTTCCTTCTCCCACGTCTTTTACTGACTAACCTTGTCTATAGAACACTCCTCATATCTTCCACTGAAATTATCTTTATTATGTTCCTCCTAAGTTTTCTTTAAGTTTTAATCCTCTTAGTTCCTCAGATATGAATGGATATGCCATCTTGATTTACTACTTGCAATCTTGAAAACTTTCCATTCCTTCCTTATAAGGCAGCCTAATAAATCGCTTCAATTTCTGCTTCATGATTCTTGAGATCCTTCTCAATATCGACACCAAATTTCCCCTCCTAAAAGCATAAGCAACAACATTTTATTTTCCTAAGGTTTCTTTGATCAGTGGACACTTGGATTCCTTCTCCATATTGAAATGGTTACCAAATTTGATGTACAACAAAACTGTCGCCAACTCCATCTCTTGCATCAGATAATTTAGCTTATTCTTCTTTAGTTCCCTTGATGCATAAGCGATTACCTTATCGTCTTGCATTAGCATTTACCTAAACCAATACATGATGCATCCATGCAACAGTATATGACTGGTTAGGCTCATGCAAAGCTAAGATGTACATAGACGTTGAGATTTCTTCTAACTGATTGTATACTTCATCAATACTTTTACTCCATTTGAAGGTAACACCATTATCAGTCAATCAGCTCAGCGGTTAACATGGTTTCTAACTCTTGAACAAAATTCTGATGGTAACCGGCCGATCCAAAGAACTTTGAATCTCGATAATAACGATTGGACACAACCATTCTGTAATAGTAGCGACCATTTCTAAATCCGCAGAAGCTCCTTGTTCCAACTTGATCACTAAGGGATCCAACTTCCCATTTCCCCATATAAGAATTTACTACAACGTGAAGCGTCCATCAATAATGGTTCAAAATCAAGCTTCTTACATAGTGATTCATCATGGTTTGATTAAAAGCTTGAAGAACTTGCCATATGACCAAACAGGCTAAACATGGATATCCTGATTAGAAAGTGGAATAACTTCTTAAACATAACTCCTTTGGGATTTATTCAACTTCATGGATACTCTCCACTGAATAATGGTTCAAAATCAAGCTTCTTACATAGTGATTCATCCTGGTTTGATTAGAAGCTTGAAGAACTTGACATATGTCCAAACAGGCTAAACATGGATATCCTAATTAGAAAATGGAATAACTTATTCAACATAACTCCTATGAGATTTATTCAACTTCATGAAAGACTCTCCACTTATTAATGGTTCCAAATCAAGCTTTTTACATAGTGATTCATCCTGGTTGATTAGAAGCTTGAAGAATTTCCTATATGTCCAAACAGGCTAAACATGAATATCGTGATTAGAAAGTGGAATAACTTCTTAAACATAACTCCTTTGGGATTTATTCAACTTCATGGATACTCTCCACTGAATAATGGTTCCAAATCAAGCTTCTTACATAGAGGTTCATCTTGGTTTGTTTAGAAGCATGAAGAACTTGCCATATGTCCAAACAGGCTAAACATGGATATCTTGATTAGAAAGTGGAATAACTTCTTCAACATAACTCCTATGGGATTTATTCAACTTCATTAAAGACTCTCCACTGAATAATGGTTCCAAATCAAGCTTTTTACATAGTGATTCATCCTTTTTTGATTAGAAGTTTGAAGAACTTGCCATATGTCCAAACAAGCTAAACATTAATATCTTGATTAGAAAGTGGAATAACTTCTTAAACATAGCTCCTTTGGGATTTATTCAACTTCTTGGATACTCACCACTGAATAATGGTTCCAAACCAATCTTCTTACATAGTGATTCATCCGTGTTTGATTAGAAGCTTGAAGAACTTGCTATATGTCCAAACAAGCTAAACATGGATATCCTGATTAGAAAGTGGAATAACTTCTTCAACTTAACTCCTATGGGATTTATTCAACTTCATGAAAGACTCTCTACTGAATAATGGTTCCAAATCAAGCTTTTTACATAGTGATTCATCCTGGTTTGATTAGAAGCTTGAAAAACTTGCTATATGTTCAAACATGCTAAACATGGATATCGTGATTAGAAAGTGGAATAACTTCTTAAACATAACTCCTTTTGTATTTATTCAACTACATGGATAGTCTTCACTGGATAATGGTTCCAAATCAAGCTTCTTACATACTGATTAATCTTTGTTTGATTAGGAGCTTGAAGAACTTGCCATATGTCCAAACCGGCTAAACATGGATATCCTGATTAGAAAGTGGAATAACTTCTTAAACATAACTCTTTTGGGATTGATTCAACTTCATGGATACTCTCGACTGAATAATGTATGAGTTTTAAAGAGATCTCACCTCTGGTTTGATGTGTGTTTGTGAAAGCTCCAATGGAGCAAGAAGAGAGTTTGTTCTAAGTAGTTTTAGGGAGAGAGTAAGAAGGTGTGTTTGCGTGAATGAGGAGAGACTAGGAGAGACTATGGAGATTCAGAACCAGAGACTTAAGATTAGGAAGAGGAAGGGGAAACCCCCCTTTCAGCTTACATGCAAATTGCCAACTGCACTGCCTTATATAGGCTTACAATTTGCAAACACTAAAACCCTTAATCTAATGGTTACAATTACTTGAATAGAAATGAATGGACAGGATGGGGAGATGGTATTGAATCTGAGTGATGTCTTGTGATTGGATGGAAGAAGATGGTGCCTGATTGGTTTAATTCAAACCTTGTCAAGGGAAGGCTGGCTCCTCATTGGCTTGGCATAGGCGCCTATGAACCTTCCCATGTATCTGACCAGATACAAGGTCAAGGTTACTCCTCCTTTACAGCCCATGCCAGCCAGGCCACGCCCCAAAGTAACCAATCAACTCCAACCAGCCTTTCTTGATTCCTCTTGACCAGACTCATCTTTATGCTGCCCTATTCTTGCACAAGCTTTCCCGGGAAGTCAAGATGTGCCTTATTTTTGCACCAACTTCAATTCTTCTCAAATGGTCAAGTCTAAACATCTTGGGTCGACCCTGGTCCGTACAAGTCCGTACAGATCCGTACCGGTCTCGCCCTATCTTTGCACATTCACCCATTTGCTCCCAAATACACTTCTAAGTCCCTTCTGAACATTGCCCTAAGTTTGCACACTCTCAAGGACACTTCTAGACATCTTTAGGCACTCCCAAAGCCTTGACAGACAATCTCCGGAGGTCTTGCCCTATTCTTGTACAAGACCCCATCTCCCATAACTCCTTTGGTTTCTCCATTTCTTTTCTTCAAGTTAACAATCAGGATATCAATGTTTAGGCTGTTTGGGCATATGGCAAGTTCTTCAAGCTTCTAATCAAACCAGGATGAATCACTATGTAAGAAGCTTGATTTGGAACCATTATTCAGTGGAGAGTATCCATGAATTTCAATAAATCCCAAAGGAGTTATGTTTAAGAAGTTATTCCACTTTCTAATCAGGATATCCATGTTTAGCCTGTTTGAACATATGGCAAGTTCTTCAAGCGTTTAATCAAACCAGAATGAGTAACTATGTAAGAAGATTGATTTGGAACCATTATTCAGTGGAGAGTCTCCATGAAGTTGAATAAATCCCAAAGGTGTTATGTTTTAGAAGTTATTCCACTTTCTAATCAAGATATCCATATTTAGCTTTTTTGGACATATGGCAAGTTCTTCAATCTTCTAATCAAATCAGGATGAATCACTATGTAAAAAGCGTGATTTGGAACCATTAATCAGTGGAGAGTCTTTCACGAAGTTGAATAAATCTCATAGGAGTTTTGTTTAAGAAGTTATTCCCCTTTTTATCAGGATATCCACTTTTAGCCTGTTTGGACATATGACAAGTTATTCAACTTCTAATCAAACCAGGATGATTCACTATGTAAGAAGCTTGATTTGGAACCATTATTCAGTGGAGAGTATCCATGAAGTTGAATAAATCCCAAAGGAGTTATGTTTAAGAAGTTATTCCACTTTCTAATCAGGATATCCATGTTTAGCCTGTTTGGACATATGGCAAGTTCTTCAAGCTTTTAATCAAACCAGGATGATTCACTATGTAAGAAGCTTGATTTGGAACCATTATTCAGTGGAGAGTATCCATGAAGTTGAACAAATCCCAAAGGAGTTATGTTTAAGAAGTTATTCCACTTTCTAATCAGGATATCCATGTTTAGCCTGTTTGGACATATGGCAAGTTCTTTAAGCTTTTAATCAAACCAGGATGAATCACTATGTAAGAAGCTTGATTTGGAACCATTATTCAGTGGAGAGTATCCATGAAGTTGAATTAATCCCAAAGGAGTTATGTTTAAGAAGTTATTCCCCTTTCTAATCAGGATATCCATGTTTAGCCTGTTTGGACATATGGTAAGTTCTTCAAGCTTCTAATCAAACCAGGACGAATCACTATGTAAAAAGCTTTATTTGTAACCATTAATCAATGGATATTATTTCATGAAGTTTAATAAATCCCATAGGAGTTATGTTGAAGAATTTATTCCACTTTCTAATCAAGATATCCATATTTAGCTTGTTTGGACATATGACAAGTTCTTCATGCTTCTAATGAAACCATGATGAATCACTAAGTAAGAAGCTTGATTTGGAACCATTATTCAGTGGAGAGTATCCATGAAGTTGAATAAATCCCAAAGGAGTTATGTTTAAGAAATTATTCCACTTTTTAATAAGGATATCCATGTTTAGCCTGTTTAGGCATATGGCAAGTTCTTCAAGATTTTAATCAAAACAGGAAGAATGACTATGTAAGAAGCTTGATTTGGAACCATTATTCAGTGGAGAGTCTCCATGAAGTTGAATAAATCCCAAAGTAGTTATGTTTTAGAAGTTATTCCACTTTCTAATCAGGATATCCATATTAAGCTTTTTTGGACATATGGCAAGTTCTCCAAGCTTCTAATCAAACCAGGATGAATTACTATGTAAAAATCTTGATTTGGAACCATGAATAAGTGGAGAGTCTTTCATGAAGTTGAATAAATCTCATAGGAGTTATGCTGAATAAGTTATTCCACTTTCTAATCAAGATATCCATATTTAGCCTGTTTGGACATATGGCAAGTTCTTCAAGCTTCTAATCAAACCAGGATGAATCACTGAGTAAAAAGCTTGATTTGGAACCATTATTCAGTGGAGAGTATCCATGAAGTTGAATAAATCCCAAAGGAGTTATGTTTAAGAAGTTATGCCACTTTCTAATCAAGATATCCATGTTTAGCCTGTTTGGACATATGGCAAGTTCTTCAATCTTCTAATCAAACCAGGATGAATCACTATGTAAGAAACTTGATTTGGAACAATTATTCAGTGGAGAGTATCCATGAAGTTCAATAAATCCCAAAGGAGTTTTTTTTAAGAAGTTATTCCACTTTCTAATCAGGACATCCATGTTTAGCCTTTTTGGACATATGGCAAGTTCTTCAAGCTTCTAATCAAACCAGGATGAATCACTATGTAAGAAGCTTGATTTGGAACCATTATTCAGTGGAGAGTATCCATGAAGTTGAATGAATCCCAAAAGAGTTTTGTTTAAGAAGTTTTTCCCTTTTCTAATCAGGATATCCATGTTTAGCCTGTTTGGACATATGGCAAGTTCTTCAAGCTTCTAATCAAACCAGGATGAATCACTATGTAAAAAGCTTGAGTTGGAACCATTAATAAGTGGAGATTCTTTCCTGAAGTTGAATAAATCTCATAGGAGTTATTTTTAAGAAGTTATTCAACTTTCTAATCAAGATATCCATGTTTAGCCTGTTTGGACAAATGGCAAGTTCTTCAAGCTTCTAATCAAACCAGGATGAATCACTATGTAAGAAACTTGATTTGGAACAATTATTCAGTGGAGAGTATACATGACGTTCAATAAATCCCAAAGGAGTTATTTTTAAGAAGTTATTTCACTTTCTAATCAGGACATCCATGTTTAGCCTGTTTGGACACATGGTAAGTTCTTCAAGCTTCTAATTAAACCAGGATTAATCACTATGTAAGAAGCTTGATTTGGAACCATTATATAGTGGAGAGTATCCATGAAGTTGAATAAATCCCAAAAGAGTTATGTTTAATAAGTTATTCCACTTTCTAATCATGATATCCATTTTAGCATGTTTGGACATATAGCAAGTTCTTTAAGTTTCTAATCAAACCAGGATGAATCACTATGTAAAAAGTTTGGTTTTAAACCATTAATAAGTGGAGAGTATTTCATGAAGTTGAATAAAAATCATAGGAGTTATGTTGAATAAGTTATTCCACTTTCTAATCAGGATATCCATGTTTAGCCTTTTTGGACATATGGCAAGTTCTTCATGCTTCTAATCAAACCAGGATGAATCACTATGTAAGAATCTTGATTAGGAACCATTATTCAGTGGAGAGTATCCATGAAGTTGAATAAATCCCAAAGGAGTTATGTTTAAGAAGTTATTCCACTTTCTAATAAGGATATCCATGTTTAGCCTGTTTGGACATATGGCAAGTTCTTCAAGCTTTTAATCAAACCAGGATGAATCACTATGTAAGAAGGTTGATTTGGAACCATTATTCAGTGGAGAGTCTCCATGAAGTTTAATAAATCCCAAAGGAGTTATGTTTTAGAAGTTATTCCACTTTCTAATCATGATATCCATATTAAGCCTTTTTGGACGTATGGCAAGATCTTCAAGCTTCTAATAAAACCAGGATGAATCACTATGTAAAAAGCTTGATTTGGAACCATTAATAAGTGGAGAGTCTTTCATGAAGTTAAATAAATATCATAGGAGTGATGTCGAAGAAAGTATTCCACTTTCTAATCAGAATATCCATGTTTGGCTTGTTTGGACATATGGCAAGTTCTTCATGCTTCTAATCAAACCAGGATAAATCACTATGTAAGAAGCTTTATTTGGAACCATTATTCAGTGGAGAGTATCCATGAAGTTGAATAAATCCCAAAAGAGTTATGTTTAAGAAGTTATTCCACTTTCTAATCAGGATATCCATGTTGAGCTTTTTGGACATATGTTAAGTTCTTCAAGCTTCTAATCAAACCAGGATGAATCACTATGTAAAAAGCTTGATTTTGAACCATTAATATGTGTAGAGTCTTTTATTAAGTTGAATAAATCTCATAGGAGTTATGTTTAAGAAGTTATTGCACTTTCTAATCAAGATATCCATGTTTAGCCTGTTTGGACATATGGCAAGTTCTTCAAGCTCCTAATCAAACCAGGAAGAATCACTATGTAAGAACTTGATTTGGAAATATTATTAAGTGGAGAGTATCCATGAAGTTGAATAACTCCCAAAGGAGTTATGTTTAATAAGTTATTCCACTTTCTAATCACGATATCTATGTTTAGCATGTTTGGACATATAGCAAGTTCTTTAAGTTTCTAATCAAACCAGGATGAATCACTATGTAAAAAGCTTGGTTTTGACCAATTAATAAGTGGAGAGTATTTTATGAAGTTGAATAAATCTCATAGGAGTTATGTTGAATAAGTTATTCCACTTTCTAATCAGGATATCCATGTTTGGCTTGTTTGGACATATGGCAAGTTCTTCATGCTTCTAATCAAACCAGGATAAATCACTATGTAAGAAGCTTTATTTGGAACCATTATTCAGTGGAGAGTATCCATGAAGTTGAATAAATCCCAAAAGAGTTATGTTTAAGAAGTTATTCCACTTTCTAATCAGGATATCTATGTTGAGCTTTTTGGACATATGTTAAGTTCTTCAAGCTTCTAATCAAACCAGGATGAATCACTATGTTAAAAGCTCGATTTTGAACCATTAATATGTGTAGAGTCTTTTATTAAGTTGAATAAATTTCATAGGAGTTATGTTTAAGAAGTTATTCCACTTTCTAATCAAGAATCCATGTTTAACCTGTTTGGACATATGGCAAGTTCTTCAAGCTCCTAATCAAACCAGGATGAATCACTATCTAAGAACTTGATTTGAAAATATTATTTAGTGAAGAGTATCCATGAAGTTGAATAAATCCCAAAGGAGTTATGTTTAATAAGTTATTCCACTTTCTAATCATGATATCCATTTTAGCATTCTAATCAAACCAGGATGAATCACTATGTAATAAGTTTGGTTTTGAACCATTAATAATTGGAGAGTATTTCATGAAGTTGAATAAAAATCATAGGAGTTATGTTGAATAAGTTATTCCACTTTCTAATCAGGATATCCATGTTTAGCCTTTTTGGACATATGGCAAGTTCTTCAAGCTTCTAATCAAACCAGGATGAATCACTATGTAAGAATCTTGATTAGGAACCATTATTCAGTGGAGAGTATCCATGAAGTTGAATAAATCCCAAAGGAGTTATGTTTAAGAAGTTATTCCACTTTCTAATAAGGATATCTATGTTTAGCCTGTTTGGACATATGGCAAGTTCTTCAAGATTTTAATCAAACCAGGATGAATCACTATGTAAGAAGGTTGATTTGGAACCATTATTCAGTGGAGGGTCGCCATGAAGTTTAATAAATCCCAAAGGAGTTATGTTTTAGAAGTTATTCCACTTTCTAATCAGGATATCCATATTAAGCCTTTTTGGACATATGGCAAGTTCTTCAAGCTTCTAATAAAACCAGGATGAATCACTATGTAAAAAGCTTGATTTGGAACCATTAATAAATGGAGAGTCTTTCATGAAGTTGAATAAATCGCATAGGAGTGATGTTGAATAAGTTATTCCACTTTCTAATCAGGATATCCATGTTTAGCGTGTTTAGACATATGGCAAGTTCTTCGAGCTTCTAATCAAACCAGGATGAATCACTATGTAAGAAGATTGATTTGGAACCATTATTCAGTGGAGAGTATCCATGAAGTTGAATAAATCCCAAAGGAGTTATGTTTAAGAAGTTATTCCACTTTCTAATCAGGATATCCATGTTTAGCCTGTTTGGACATATGGCAAGTTCTTCAAGCTTCTAATCAAACCAGGATGAATCACTATGTAAGAAGCTTGATTTGGAATCATTATTCAGTGGAGAGTATACATGAAGTTGAATAAATCCCAAAGGAGTTATGTTTAATAAGTTATTCCACTTTCTAATCACGATATCCATGTTTAGCATGTGTGGACATATAGCAAGTTCTTCAAGTTTCTAATCAAACCAGGATGAATCACTATGTAAAAAGCATGGTTTTGAACCATTAATAAGTGGAGAGTATTTCATGAAGTTGAATAACTCGCATAGGAGTTATGCTGAATAAGTTATTCCACTTTCTAATCAGGATATCCATGTTTAGCCTGTTTGGACATATGGCAAGTTCTTCAAGCTTCTAATCAAACCAGGATGAATCACTATGTAAGAAGCTTGATTAGGAACCATTATTCAGTGGAGAGTATCCATGAAGTTGAATAAATCCCAAAGGAGTTATGTTTAAGTAGTTATTCCACTTTATAATAAGGATATCCATGTTTAGCCTGTTTGGACATATGGCAAGTTCTTCAAGATTTTAATCAAACCAGGATGAATCACTATGTAAGAAGGTTGATTTGGAACCATTATTCAGTGGAGAGTCTACATGAAGTTTAATAAATCCCAAAGGACTTATGTTTTAGAAGTTATTCCACTTTCTAATCAGGATATCCATATTAAGCCTTTTTGGACATATGGCAAGTTCTTCAAGCTTCTAATAAAACCAGGATGAATCACTATGTAAAAAGCTTGATTTGGAACCATTAATAAGTGGACAGTCTTTCATGAAGTTGAATAAATCTCATAGGAGTGATGTTGAATAAGTTATTCCACTTTCTAATCAGGATATCCATGTTTAGCCTGTTTAGACATATGGCAAGTTCTTCGAGCTTCTAATCAAACCAGGATGAATCACTATGTAAGAAGATTGATTTGGAACCATTATTTAGTGGAGAGTATCCATGAAGTTGAATAAATCCCAAAGGAGTTATGTTTAAGAAGTTATTCCACTTTCTAATCAGGATATCCATGTTTAGCCTGTTTGGACATATGGCAAGTTCTTCAAGCTTCTAATCAAACCAGGATGAATCACTATGTAAGAAGCTTTATTTGGAACCATTATTCAGTGGAGAGTATCCATGAAGTTGATTGAATCCCAAAGGAGTTATGTTTAAGAAGTTATTCCCCTTTCTAATCTGGATATCCATGTTTAGCATGTTTGGACATATGGCAAGTTCTTCAAGCTCCTAATCAAACCAGGATGAATCACTATGTAAAAAGCTTGATTTTGAACCATTAATATGTGGAGAGTCTTTTATTAAGTTGAATAAATCTCATAGGAGTTATGTTTAAGAAGTTATTGCACTTTCTAATCAAGATATCCATGTTTAGCCTGTTTGGACATTTGGCAAGTTCTTCAAGCTCCTAATCAAACCAGGATGAATCACTATGTAAGAACTTGATTTGGAAATATTATTCAGTGGAGATTATCCATGAAGTTGGAAAAATCCCAAAGGAGTTATGTTAAATAAGTTATTCCACTTTCTAATCACGATATCCATGTTTAACATGTTTGGACATATAGCAAGTTCTTCAAGTTTCTAATCAAACCAGGATGAATCACTATGTAAAAAGCTTGGTTTTGAACCATTAATAAGTGGAGAGTATTTCATGAAGTTGAATAAATCTCATCGGAGTTATGTTGAATAAGTTATTCCACTTTCTAATCATGATAACCATGTTTAGCCTGCTTGAACATATGGCAAGTTCTTCAAGCTTCTAATCAAACCAGGATGAATCACTATGTAAGAAGCTTGATTAGGAACCATTATTCAGTGGAGAGTATCCATGAAGTTGAATAAATCCCAAAGGAGTTATGTTTAAGAAGTTATTCCACTTTATACTAACGATATCCATGTTTAGCCTGTTTGGACATATGGCAAGTTCTTCAAGATTTTAATCAAAATAGGATGAATCACTATGTAAGAAGGTAGATTTGGAATCATTATTCAGTGGAGAGTCTCCATGAAGTTTAATAAATCCCAAAGGAGTTATGTTTTAGAAGTTATTCCACTTTCTAATCAGGATATCCATATTAAGCCTTTTTGGACATAATGGCAAGTTCTTCAAGCTTCTAATAAAACCAGGATGGATCACTATGTAAAAAGCTTGATTTGGAACCATTAATAAGTGGAGAGTCTTTCATGAAGTTGAATAAATCTCATAGGAGTGATGTTGAATAAGTTATTCCACTTTCTAATAAGGATATCCATGTTTAGCTTGTTTAGACATATGGCAAGTTCTTCGAGCTTCTAATCAAACCATGATGAATCACTATGTAAGAAAATTGATTTGGAACCATTATTCAGTGGAGAGTTTCCATGAAGTTGAATAAATCCCAAAGGAGTTATGTTTAATAAGTTATTCCACTTTCTAATCACGATATCCATGTTTAGCATGTTTGGACATATGGCAGGTTCTTCAAGCTTCTAATCAAACCAGGATGAATCACTATGTAAGAAGCTTTATTTGGAACCATTATTCAGTGGAGAGTATCCATGAAGTTGAATGAATCCCAAAGGAGTTATGTTTAAGAGATTATTCCCCTTTCTAATCAGGATATCCATGTTTAGCCTGTTTGGACATATGGCAAGTTCTTCAAGCTCCTAATCAAACCAGGATGAATCACTATGTAAAAAGCTTGATTTTGAACCATTAATATGTGGAGATTCTTTTATTAAGTTGAATAAATCTCATAGGAGTTATGTTTAAGAAGTTATTGCACTTTCTAATCAAGATATCCATGTTTAGCCTGTTTGGACATATGGCAAGTTCTTCAAGCTCCTAATCAAACCAGGATGAATCACTATGTAAGAACTTGATTAGGAAATATTATTCAGTGGAGAGTATCCATGAAGTTGAATAAATCCCAAAGGAGTTATGTTAAATAAGTTATTCCACTTTCTAATCACGATATCCATGTTTAACATGTTTGGACATATAGCAAGTTCTTCAAGTTTCTAATCAAACCAGGATGAATCACTATGTAAAAAGCTTGGTTTTGAACCATTAATAAGTGGAGAGTATTTCATGAAGTTGAATAAATCTCATCGGAGTTATGTTGAATAAGTTATTCCACTTTCTAATCAGGATATCCATGTTTAGCCTGTTTGGACATATGGCAAGTTCTTCAAGCTTCTAATCAAACCAGGATGAATCACTATGTAAGAAGCTTGATTTGGAACCATTATTCAGTGGAGAGTATCCATGAAGTTGAATGAATCCCAAAGGAGTTATGTTTAAGAAGTTATTCCCCTTTCTAATCAGGATATCCATGTTTAGCATGTTTGGACATATGGCAAGTTCTTCAAGCTCCTAATCAAACCAGGATGAATCACTATGTAAAAAGCTTTATTTGTAACCATTAATCAATGGATAGTCTTTTATGAAGTTGAATAAATCCCATATGAGTGATGTTGAAGAAATTATTCCACTTTCGAATCAGGATATCCATGTTTGGCTTGTTTGGACATATGGCAAGTTCTTCATGCTTTTAATAAAACAAGGATAAATCACTATGTAGGAAGCTTTATTTGGAACCATTATTAAGTGGAGAGTATCCATGAAGTTGAATAAATCCCAAATGAGTTATGTTTAAGAAGTTATTCCACTTTCTAATCAAGATATCCATGCTGAGCTTTTTGGACATATGTTAAGTTCTTCAAGCTTCTAATCAAACCAGGATGAATCACTATGTAAAAATCTTGATTTTGAACCATTAATATGTGGAGAGTCTTTTATTAAGTTGAATAAATCTCATAGGAGTTATGTTTAAGAAGTTATTGCACTTTCTAATCAAGATATCCATGTTTAGCCTATTTGGACATATGGCAAGTTCTTCAAGCTCCTAATCAAACCAGGATGAATCACTATGTAAGAACTTGATTTGGAAATATTATTCAGTGGAGAGTATCCATGAACTTGAATAAATCCCAAAGGAGTTATGTTTAATAAGTTATTCCACTTTCTAATCACGATATCCATGTTTAGCATGTGTGGACATATAGCAAGTTCTTCAAGTTTCTAATCAAACCAGGATGAATCACTATGTAAAAAGCATGGTTTTGAACCATTAATAAGTGGAGAGTATTTCATGAAGTTGAATAAATCTCATCGGAGTTATGTTGAATAAGTTATTCCACTTTCTAATCATGATATCCATGTTTAGCCTGTTTGGACATATGGCAAGTTCTTCAAGATTCTAATCAAACCAGGATGAATCACTATGTAAGAAGCTTTATTTGGAACCATTATTCAGTGGAGAGTATCCATGAAGTTGAATGAATCCCAAAAGAGTTATGTTTAAGAAGTTATTCCCCTTTCTAATCTGGATATCCATGTTTAGCCTGTTTGGACATATGGCAAGTTCTTCAAGCTCCTAATCAAACCAGGATGAATCACTATGTAAAAAGCTTGATTTTGAACCATTAATATGTGGAGAGTCTTTTATTAAGTTGAATAAATCTCATAGGAGTTATGTTTAAGAAGTTATTGCACTTTCTAATCAAGATATCCATGTTTAGCCTGTTTGGACATATGGCAAGTTCTTCAAGCTCCTAATCAAACCAGGATGAATCACTATGTAAGAACTTGATTTGGAAATATTATTCAGTGGAGAGTATCCATGAAGTTGAATAAATCCCAAAGGAGTTATGTTAAATAAGTTATTCCACTTTCTAATCACGATATCCATGTTTAACATGTTTGGACATATAGCAAGTTCTTCAAGTTTCTAATCAAACCAGGATGAATCACTATGTAA
>MU106559.1:54101-70413 GCA_012274485.2 Sinapis alba
GATATCCATGTTTAGCCTGTTTGGACATATGGCAAGTTCTTCAAGCTTCTAATCAAACCAGGATGAATCACTATGTAAGAAGCTTTATTTGGAACCATTATTCAGTGGAGAGTATCCATGAAGTTGAATGAATCCCAAAGGAGTTATGTTTAAGAAGTTATTCCCCTTTCTAATCAGGTTATCCATGTTTAACCTGTTTGAACATATGGCAAGTTCTTCAAGCTCCTAATCAAACCAGGATGAATCACTATGTAAAAAGATTTATTTGTAACCATTAATCAATGGATAGTCTTTTATGAAGTTTAATAAATCCCATAGGAGTGATATTGAAGAAATTATTCCACTTTCTAATCATGATATCCATGTTTGGCTTGTTTGGACATATGGAAAGTTCTTCATGCTTCTAATCAAACCAGGATAAATCACTATGTAAGAAGCTTTATTTGGAACCATTATTTAGTGGAGAGTATCTATGAAGTTGAATAAATCCCAAAGGAGTTATGTTTAAGAAGATATTCCACTTTCTAATCAGGATATCCATGTTGAGCTTTTTGGACATATGTTAAGTTCTTCAAGCTTCTAATCAAACAAGGATGAATCACTATGTAAGAAGCTTTATGTGGAACCATTATTCAGTGGAGAGTATCCATGAAGTTGAATAAATCCCAAAGGAGTTATGTTTATGAAGTTATTCCACTTTCTAATCAAGATATCCATGTTTAGCCTGTTTGGACATATGGAAAGTTCTTCAAGCTCCTAATTAAACCAGGACTAATCACTATGTAAGAAGCTTTATTTGGAACCATTATTCAGTGGAGAGTATCCATGAAGTTGAATAAATCCCAAAGGAGTTATGTTTAAGAAGTTATTCCACTTTCTAATGACGATATCCATGTTTAGCATGTTTTTGACATATAGCAAGTTCTTCAATTTTTTAATCAAACCAGGATGAATCTTTATGTAAAAATCTTGATTTGGAACCATTAATAAGTGGCTAGTCTTTCATGAAGTTGAATAAATCTCATAGGAGTTATGTTGAATAAGTTATTCCACTTTTAAATCAGAATATCCATATTTAGCATGTTTGGACATATGGCAAGTTCTTCAAGCTTCTAATCAAACCAGGATGAATCACTATGTAAGAAGCTTTATTTGGAACCATTATTCAGGGGAGAGTATCCATGAAGTTGAATAAATCACAAAGGAGTTATGTTTAAGATGTTATTCCACTTTCTAATAAGGATATCCATGTTTAGCATGTTTGGACATATAGCAAGTTCTTCAAGCTTTTAATCAAACCAGGATGAATCACTATGTAAGAAACTTGATTTGGAACCAGGATTCAGTGGAGAGTCTCCATGAAATTCAATAAATCCCAAAAGTGTTATGTTTTAGAAGTTATTCCACTTTTTTTATCAGGATATCCATATTAAGCTTTTTTGGACACATGGCAAGTTCTTCAAGCTTCTAATCAAACCAGGATGAACCACTATGTAAAAAGCTTCATTTTGAACCATTAATATGTTGAGAGTGTTTTATGAAGTTGAATAAATCTCATAGGTGTTATGTTTAAGAAGTTATTCCACTTTCTAATCGAGATATCCATGTTTAGCCTGTTTGGACATATGGCAAATTCTTCAAGCTCCTAATCAAACCAGGATGAATCATTATGTAAGAACTTGATTTGGATCCATTATTCAGTGGAGAGTATCCATGAAGTTGAATAAATCCCAAAGGAGTTATGTTTAAGAAGTTGTTCCACTTTCTAATTAGGATATCCATGTTTAGCCTGTTTGGACATATGGCAAGTTCTTGAAGCTTTTAATCAAACCAGGATGAATCACTATGTAAAAAGCTTGATTTGGAACCATTAGTAAGTGGAGATTCTTTCATGAAGTTGAATAAATCTCATAGGAGTTATGTTTAAGAAGTTATTCACCTTTGTAATCAGGATATCAATGTTTAGCCTGTTTGGACATATGGCAAGTTCTTCAATCTTCTAATCAAACCAGGATGAATCACTATGTAAGAAGCTTTATTTGGAATAATTATTCAGTGGAGAGTATCCATGAAGTTCAATAAATCCCAAAGGAGTTATGTTTAAGAAGTTATTCCACTTTCAAATCACGACATCCATGTTTAGCCTGTTTGGACATATCGTAAGTTCTTCAAGCTTCGAATTAAACCAGGATGAATCACTATGTAAAAAGTTTATTTGGAACCATTAATCAATGGAGAGTCTTTCATGAAGTTGAATAAATCCCATAGGAGTTATGTTGAATAAGTTATTCCACTTTCTAATCAGGATATCCATGTTTAGCCTGTTTGGACATATGGCAAGTTCTTGAAGCTTCTAATCAAACCAGGATGAATCACTATGTAAGAAATTGATTTGGAACTATTATTCAGTGGAGAGTATCCATGAAGTTGAATAAATCCCAAAGGAGTTATGTTTAATAAGTTATTCCACTGTCTAATCAGGATATCCATGTTTAGCATGTTTGGACATATAACAAGTTCTTCAAGCTTTTAATCAAACCAGGATGAATCACTATGTAAAAAGCTTGAGTTGGAAACATTAATAAGTGTAGATTCTTTCATGAAGTTGAATAAATCTCATAGGAGTTATGTTTAAGAAGTTATTCAACTTTCTAATCAGGATATCCATGTTTAGCCTGTTTGGACATATGGCAAGTTCTTCAAGCTTCAAATTAAACCAGGATTAATTACTATGTAAGAAGCTTGATTTGGAACCATTATATAGTGGAGAGTATCCATAAGGTTGAATAAATCCCAAAGGATTTATGTTTAAGAAGTTATTCCACTTTCTAATCACGATATCCATGTTTAGCATGTTTGGACATATAGCAAGTTTTTCAAGTTTCTAATCAAACCAGGATGAATCACTATGTAAAAAGCTTGGTTTTGAACCATTAATAAGTGCAGAGTATTTCATGAACTTGAATAAATCTCATAGAAGTTATGTTGAATAAGTTATTCCACTTTCTAATCAGGATATCCATGTTTAGCCTGTTTGGACATATGGAAGTTCTTCAAGCTTCTAATCAAACCAGGATGAATCCCTATGTAAGAAGCTTGATTAGGAACCATTATTCAGTGGAGAGTATCCACGAAGTTGAATAAATCCCAAAGGAGTTATGTTTAAGAAGTTATTCCACTTTCTAATAAGGATATCCATGTTTAGCCTGTTTGGACATATGGCAAGTTCTTCAAGATTTTAATCAAACCATGATGAATCACTATGTAAGAAGGTTGATTTGGAACCATTATTCAGTGGAGAGTCTCCATTAAGTTTAATAAATCCCAAAGGAGTTATATTTTAGAAGTTATTCCACTTTCTAATCAGGATATCCATATTAAGCCTTTTTGGACATATAACAAGTTCTTCAAGTTTCTAATCAAACCAGGATGAAACACTATGTAAAAAGATTGATTTGGAACCATTAATAAGTTGAGAGTCTTTCATGAAGTTGAATAAATCTCATAGGAGTTATGTTGAATAAGTTATTCCACTTTCTAATAAGGATATCCATGTTTAGCCTGTTTGGACATATGGCAAGTTTTTCGAGCTTCTAACCAAACCAGGATGAATCACTATGTAATAAGATTGATTTGGAACCATTATTCAGTGGAGAGTATCCATGAAGTTGAATAAATCCCAAAGGAGTTATGTTTTAGAAGTTATTCCACTTTCTAACCAGGATATCCATATTAAGCTTTTTTGGACATATGGCAAATTCTTCAAGCTTCTAATCAAACCAGGATTAATCACTATGTAAAAAGCTTGATTTGGAACCATTAATAAGTGGAGAGTCTTTCATGAAGTTGAATAAATCTCATAGGACTTATGTTGAATAAGTTATTCCACTTTCTAATAAGGATATCCATGTTTAGCCTGTTTGGACATATGGCAAGTTCTTCAAGCTTTTAATCAAACCATGATGAATCACTATGTAAGAAGGTTGATTTGGAACCATTATTCAGTGGAGAGTCTCCATGAAGTTGAATAAATCCCAAAAGTGTTATGTTTTAGAAGTTATTCAACTTTCTAACCAGGATATCCATATTAAGCTTTTTTGGACATATGGCAAATTCTTCAAGCTTCTAATCAAACCAGGATTAATCACTATGTAAAAAGCTTGATTTGGAAACATTAATAAGTGGAGAGTCTTTCATGAAGTTGAATAAATCTCATAGGACTTATGTTGAGTAAGTTATTCAACTTTCAAATCAGGATATCCATGTTTAGCTTGTTTCGACATAAGGCAAGTTCTTCGAGCTTCTAATCAAACCAGGATGTATCACTATGTAAGAAGCTTGATTTGGAACTATTATTCAGTGGATAGTATCCATGAAGTTGAATAAATCCAGAAGGAGTTATGTTTAAGAAGTTATTCCACTTTCTAATTAGAAGTTATTCCACTTTCTAATAAGGATATCCATCTTTAGCTTTTTTAGACATATGGCAAGTTCTTCAAGCTTCTAATCAAACCAAGATGAATCACTATGTAAAAAGATTGATTTGGAACCAGTATTCAGTGGAGAGTCTCCATGAAGTTGAATAAATCCCAAAGGAGTTATGTTTTAAAAGTTATTCCACTTTCTAATCAAGATATCCATATTAAGCTTTTTTGGACATAGTGCAAGTTCTTCAAGCTTCTAATAAAACCAGGATGAATCACTATGTAAAAAGCTTGATTTGGAACCATTAATAAGTGGAGATTCTTTCATGAAGTTGAGTAAATCTCATAGGAGTTATGTTTAAGAATTTATTCAACTTTCTAATCAAGATATCCATGTTTAGCCTGTTTGGACATATGGCAAGTTCTTCAATCTTCTAATCAAACCAGGATGAATCACTATGTAAGAAGCTTTATTTGGAACAATTATTCAGTGGAGAGTATCCATGAAGTTCAATAAATCCCAAAGGAGTTATGTTTAAGAAGTTATTCCACTTTCTAATCACGACATCCATGTTTAGCCTGTTTGGACATATGGTAAGTTCTTCAAGCTTCTAATTAAACCAGGATGAATCACTATGTAAAAATTTTATTTGGAACCATTAATCAATGGAGAGTCTTTCATGAAGTTGAATAAATCCCATAGGAGTTATGTTGAATAAGTTATTCCACTTTCTAATCAAGATATCCATGTTTAGCCTGTTTGGAGATATGGCAAGTTCTTCGTGCTTCTAAACAAACCAAGATGAATCACTATGTAAGAAGCTTGATCTGGAACCATTATTCAGTGGAGAGTATCCATGAAGTTGAATCAATCGCGAAGGAATTATGTTTAAGAAGTTATTACACTTTCTAATCAGGATATCCATGTTTAGCCTGTTTGGACATATGGCAAGTTCTTCAAGCTTCTAATCAAACCAGGATGAATCACTACGTAAGAAACTTGATTTGGAACAATTATTCAGTGGAGAGTCTTTCATGAAGTTGAATAAATCTAATAGGAGTTATGTTTAAGAAGTTATTTCACTTTCTAATCAGGATATCCAAGTTTAGTCAGTTTAGACATATGGCAAGTTCTTCAATTAATCAAACCAGGATTAATCACTATGTAAGAACCTTCATTTTGAACCATTAATAAGTGGAAAGTCTTTCATGAAGTTGAATAAATCTCATAGGAGTTATGTTGAAGAATTTATTCCACTTTCTAATCAGGATATCCATGTTTAGCCCGTTTGGACATATGGCAAGTTCTTCATGCTTCTAAACAAACCAAGATGAATCACTATGTAAGAATCTTGATCTGGAACCATTATTCAGTGGAGGGTATCCATGAAGTTGAATCAATCGCGAAGGAGTTATGTTTAAGATGTTATTCCACTTTCTAATCAGGATATCCATGTTTAGCATGTTTGGACATATGCCAAGTTCTACAAGCTTTTAATCAAAACAAGATGAATCACTATGTAAGAAGCTTGATTTGGAACAATTATTCAGTGGTGAGTATCCATGAAGTTGAATAAATCCCCAAGGAGTTATGTTTAAGAAGTTATTCCACTTTCTAATAAGAATATCCATGTTTAGCATGTTTGGACATATGGCAAGTTCTTCAAGCTCCTAATCAAACAAGGATGAATCACTATGTAAGAAGCTTGATTTGGAACCATTATTCAGTGGATAGTATCCATGAAGTTGAATAAATCCCAAATGAGTTATGTTTAAGAAGTTATTCCACTTTCTAATCACGATATCTATGTTTAGCATGTTTGGACATATAGAAAGTTCTTCAAGTTTCTAATCAAACCAGGATGAATCACTATGTAAAAGTCTAGATTTTGAACCATTAATAAGTGGAGAGTCTTTCACGAAGTTGAATAAATCTCATAGGAGCTATGTTGAAAAAGTTATTCCACTTTCTAATCAGGATATCCATGTTTAGCCTGTTTGGACATATGTCAAGTTCTTCAAGCTTCTAATCAAACCAGGATGAATCACTATGTAAGAAGCTTGATTTGGAACCATTATTCAGTGGGGAGTGTCCCTGAAGTTGAATAAATCCCAAAGGAGTTATGTTTTAGAAGTTATTCCAGTATCCAATCAGGATATTCATATTAAGCTTTTTTGGACATATGGCAAATTCTTCAAGCTTCTAATCAAACCAGGATGAATCACTATGTAAAAAGCTTGATTTGGAACCATTAATAAGTGGAGAGTCTTTTATGAAGTTGAATAAATCTCATAGGAGTTATGTTGAATAAGTTATTCCACTTTCTAATCACGATATCCATGTTTAGCATGTTTGGACATATAGCAAGTTCTTCAAGTTTCTAATCAAGCCAGGATGAATCACTATGTAAAAAGCTTGATTTTGAACCATTAATAAGTGGAGAGTCTTTCATGAAGTTAAATAAATCTCATAGGAGTTATGTTTAAGAAGTTATTTCACTTTCTAATCAGGATATCTATTTTTAGTCAGTTTGGACATATGGCAAGTTCTTCAAGCTTCTAATCAAACCAGGATGAATCACTATGTAAAAAGCTTGATTTGAAACCATTAATAAGTGGAGAGTCTTTCGTGAAGTTGAATAAATCTCATAGGAGTTATGTTGAATAAGTTATTCCACTTTCTAATCAGGATATCCATGTTTAGCCGGTTTGGACATATGACTAGTGGAGAGTCTCCATGATGTTGAAGAAATCCCAAAGGAGTTTTGTTTTAGAAGTTATTCCACTTTCTAATCAGGATATCCATGTTTAGCTTTTTTAGACATATGGCAAGTTCTTCAAGCTTCTAATCAAACCAGGATGAATCACTACGTAAAAAGATTGATTTGGAACCATTATTAAGTGGAGAGTATCCATGAAGTTGAATAAATCTCAAAGGAGTTATGTTTGAGAAGTTATTCCACTTTCTAATCACGATATCCATGTTAAGCATGTTTGGACATATAGCAAGTTCTTCAAGCTTCTAATCAAACCAGGATGAATCACTATATAAAAAGCTTGATTTGGAACCATTAATAAGTGGATAGTCTTTCATGAAGTTGAATAAATCTCATAGGAGTTATGTTGAATAAGTTATTCCACTTTCTAATCATGATATCCATGTTTAGCATGTTTGGACATAAAGCAAGTTCTTCAAGCTTCTAATCAAACCAGGATGAATCACTATGTAAGAAGCTTGATTTGGAACCATTATTCAGTGGAGATTATCCATGAAGTTGAATAAATCCCAAAGGAGTTATGTTTAAGAAATTATTCCACTTTCTAATAAGGATATCCATGTTTAGCTTATTTGGACATATGGCAAGTTCTTCAAGCTTTTAATAACACCAGGATGAATCACTATGTAAGAAGCTTGATTTGGAACCATTATTCAGTGGAGATCCTCCATGAAGTTGAATAAATCCCAAAGGAGTTATGTTTTAGAAGTTATTCCACTTTCTAATCGGGATATCCATATTATGCTCTTTTAGACATATGGTAAGTTCTTCAAGCTGCTAATCCAACCAGGATGAATCACTATGTAAAAAGCTTGATTTGGAACCATTAATAAGTGGAGAGTCTTTCATGAAGTTGAATAAATCTCACACGAGTTATGTTGAATAAGTTATTCCACTTTCTAATCAGGATATCCATGTTTAGCCTATTTGGACATATGGGAAGTTTTTCAAGCTTTTAACCAAAACAGGATGAATCACTATGTAAGAAGCTTTATTTGGAACCATTATTCAGTGGTGAATATCCATGAAGTTGAATAAATCCCAATGGAGTTATGTTTAAGAAGTTATTCCATTTTCTAATCAGGATATCCATGTTTAGCCTGTTTGGACATATTACAAGTTCTTCAATTAATCAAACCAGGATGAATCACTATGTTAGAAGCTTGATTTGGAACCATTATTCAGTGGAGAGTATCCATCAAGTTGAATAAATCCGAAAGGAGTTATGTTTAAGAAGTTATTCCACTTTCTAATTAAGATATCCATGTTTAGCCTGTTTGGACATATGACAAGTTCTTCAAGCTCCTAATCAAACCAGGATGAATCACTATGTAAGAAGCTTGATTTGGAACCATTATTCAGTAGAGAGTATCCATGAAGTTGAATAAATCCCAAAGGAGTTACGTTTAAGAAGTTATTCCACTTTCTAATCACGATATCCATGTTTAGCATATTTGGACATATAGCATGTTCTTCAAGCTTCTAATCAAACCAGGATGAATCACTATGTAAAAAGCTTGATTTGGAACCATTATTCAGTGGAGAGTCTCCATGAAGTTGAATAAATCCCAAAGGAGTTATGTTGAATAAGTTCTTCAACTTTCTAATCAGGATATCCATGTTTAGCCTGTTTAGACATATGGCAACTTCTTCGAGCTTATAATCAAACAAGGATGAATCACTATGTAAGAAGCTTGATTTGGAACTATTATTCAGTGGAGAGTATCCATGAAGTTGAATAAATCCCAAAGGAGTTATGTTTAAGAAGTTATTCCACTTTCTAATCAGGATATCAATGCTTAGACTGTTTGGACATATGGCAAGTTCTTGAAGCTTTTAATCAAACCAGGATGAATCATTATGTAAGAAGCTTGATTTTTAACCATTATTCAGTGGAGAGTATCCATGAAGTTGAATAAATCTCAAAGGAGTTATGTTTAAGAAGTTATTCTACTTTCTAATCACGATATCCATGTTTAGCATGTTTGGACATATAGCAAGTTCTTCAAGCTTCTAATCAAACCAGGATGAATCACTATGTAAAAAGCTTGATTTCGAACCATTAATAAGGGGAGAGTCTTTCATGAAGTTGAATAAATCTCATAGGAGTTATGTTGAATAAGTTATTCCACTTTCTAATCAGTGAGAGAATAAGTAGATTTGATGTCTGGATTGTGTGAGAATATGAAGAACATATGAAGAACAGCAAGAACAGAAAGAATAAGTGAGAGAGAGATGAGAGAGAGTGGATTTTGAAATTTTAGAGAGAGAGAGTAATGAGGAACTTTTTCTTTGACAAATATGGTTCATGGATACAAGGTATTTAAAGACAAACAAGAAGAAAATATCTGATCAGAAACTATTAATCTATTCTCTTGGAGTAAGACAAGAAGGTGGTCCAGCCTGCTGTGATAGTGACACCCCAGCCTTCTCTTTCTTCCTTATCCACCACATGTGATCCTCTTCTTGTTCTGTGTTGGTTCAGACTGCTCTGCCTTGGTTCAGACTGCCTTGTCTTGGTTCAGACTTCCCTGTCTTGGTTCAGACTGCTCGGACCAAAAGTGACATGTCCCAATGGCTGTCTTGACCTTGCAACATTAACCATCACCTGATTGCTCCTTATTACTTCATCTCAACATTATTGTTTCATCTCTTCATGGCATCATTCATGTCACTGATTTATTCTTCATGTCAACAATCAGGATATCCATGTTTAGCCTGTTTGGAAATATGGCAAGTTCTGCAAGCTTCTAATCAAACCAGGATTAATCACTATGTAAGAAGCTTGATTTGGAACCATTATTCAGTGGAGATTATCCATGAAGTTAAATAAATTCCAAAGGAGTTATGTTTAAGAAATTATTCCACTTTTTAATAAGGATATCCATATTTAGCCTGTTTGGACATATGGCAAGTTCTTCAAGGTTTTAATCAAACCAGGATGAATCACTATGTAAGAAGCTCGATTTGGAACCATTATTCAGTGGAGAGTCTCCATGAAGTTGAATAAATCCAAAGGAGTTATGTTTTAGAAGTTATTCCACTTTCTAATCAGGATATCCATATTAAGCTTTTTTGGACATATGGCAAGTTCTTCAAGCTTCTAATCAAACTATGATGAATCACTATGTAAAAAGCTTGATTTGGAACCATTAATAAGTGGAGAGTCTTTCATAAAGTTGAATAAATCTTATAGGAGTTATGTTGAATAAGTTATTCCACTTTCTAACTAGGATATCCATGTTTAGCCTGTTTAGACATATGGCAACTTCTTCGAGCTTCTAATCAAACCAGGATGAATCACTATGTAAGAAGCTTGATTTGGAACTATTATTCAGTGGAGAGTATCCATGAAGTTGAACAAATCCCAAAGGAGTTATGTTTAAGAAGTTATTCCACTTTCTAATCACGATATCCATGTTTAGCATGTTTTGACATATAGCAAGTTCTTCAAGCTTCTAATCAAACCAGGATGAATCACTATGTAAAAAGCTTGATTTGGAACCATTAATAAGTGGAGAGTCTTTAATGAAGTTTAATAAATCTCATAGGAGTTATGTTTAAGAAGTTATTTCACTTTCTAATCAGGATATCCATGTTTAGCCTGTGTGGACATATGGCAAGTTCTTCAAGCTTCTAATCAAACCAGGATGAATCACTAAGTAAGAAGCTTGATTTGGAACCATTATTCAGTGGTGAATATCCATGAAGTTGAGTAAATCCCAAAGGAGTTATGTTTAAGAAGTTATTCCACTTTCTAATCAGGATATCCATGTTTAGCCTTTTTGGACATATTACAAGTTCTTCAATTAATCAAACCAGGATAAATCACTATGTAAGCATGTTGATTTGGAACCATTATTCAGTGGAGAGTATCCATGAAGTTGAATAAATCCCAAAGGAGTTATGTTTAAGAAGTTATTCCACTTTCTAATTAGGATATCCATGTTTAGCCTGTTTGGACATATGGCAAGTTCTTCAAGCTCCTAATCAAACCAGGATGAATCACTATGTAAGAAGCTTGATTTGGAACCATTATTCAGTAGATAGTATCCATGAAGTTGAATAAATCCCAAAGGAGTTACGTTTAAGAAGTTATTCCACTTTCTAATCACGATATCCATGTTTAGCATATTTGGACATATAACAAGTTCTTCAAGCTTCTACTCAAACCAGAATGACTCACTATGTAAAAATCTCTATTTGGAACCATTAATAAGTGGAGAGTCTTTCATGAAGTTGAATAAATCTCATAGGAGTTATGTTGAATAAGTTATTCCACTTTCTAATCAGGATATCCATGTTTAGCTTGTTTGGACATATGGCAAGTTCTTCAAGCTTCTAATCAAACCAGGATGAATCACTATGTAAGAAGCTTGATTTTGAACCATTATTTAGTGGGGAGTCTCCATGATGTTGAATAAATCCCAAAGGAGTTATCTTTTAGAAGTTATTCCACTTCTAATCAGGATATCCATGTTTAGCTTTTTTAGACATATGTCAAGTTCTTCAAGCTTCTAATCAAACCAGGATGAATCACTATGTAAAAAGATTGATTTGGAACCATTAATCATTGGAGAGTCTTTTATGAAGTTGAATAAATCTCATAAGAGTTATGTTTAAGAAGTTATTCCACTTTCTAATCAAGATATCCATGTTTAGCATGTTTGGACATACGGCAAGTTCTTCAAGCTCCTAATCACACCAGGATGTATCACTATGTAAGAAGCTTGATTTGGAACTATTATTAAGTGGAGAGTATCCATGAAGTTAGATAAATTTCAAAGGAGTTATGTTTAAGAAGTTATTCCACTTTCTAATCACGATATCCATGTTTCGCATGTTTGGACATAAAGCAAGTTCTGCAAGCTTCTAATCAAACCAGGATGAATCACTGTGTAAAAACCTTGATTTGGAACCATTAATAAGTGTAGAGTCTTTCATGAAGTTGAATAAATCTCATAGGAGTTATGTTTAAGAAGTTATTTCACTTTCTAATCAGGATATCCATGTTTAGTCACTTTGGACATATGGCAAGTTCTTCAAGCTTCTAATCAAACCAGGATGAATCACTATGTAAGAAGCTTGATTTGGAACCATTATTCAGTGGTGAATATCCATGAAGTTGAATAAATCCCAAAGGAGTTATGTTTAAGAAGTTATTCCACTTTCTAATCAAGATATCCATGTTTAGCCTGTTTGGACATATTACAAGTTCTTCAATTAATCAAACCAGGATAAATCAGTATGTAAGAATCTTGATTTGGAACCATTATTCAGTGGACAGTATCCATGAAGTTGAATAAATCCCAAAGGAGTTATGTTTAAGAAGTTATTCCACTTTCTAATTAGGATATCCATGTTTAGCCTGTTTGGACATATGGCAAGTTCTTCAAGCTCCTAATCAAGCTAGGATGAATCACTATGTAAGAAGCTTGATTTGGAACCATTATTCAGTAGATAATATCCATGAAGTTGAATAAATCCCAAAGGAGTTACGTTTAAGAAGTTATTCCACTTTCTAATCACGATATCCATGTTTAGCATATTTGGACATATAGCAAGTTCTTGAATCTTCTAATCAAACCAGGATGAATCACTATTTACAAAGCTTGATTTGGAACCATTAATAAGTGGAGAGTCTTTCATGAAGTTGAATAAATCTCATAGGAGTTATGTTGAATAAGTTATTCCACTTTCTAATCAGGATATCTATGTTTAGCTTGTTTGGACATATGGCAAGTTCTTCAAGCTTCTAATCAAACCAGGATGAATCACTATGTAAGAAGTTTGATTTGGAACCATTCTTCAGTGGAGAGTACCATGAATTTGAATAAATCCCAAAGGAGTTATGTTTAAGAAGTTATTCCACTTTCTAATCAGGATATCCATGTTTAGCCTGTTTGGACATATAGCAAGTTCTTCAAGCTTTTAATCAAACCAGGATGAATCACTATGTAAGAAGCTTGATTTGGAACCATTATTTAGTGGAGAGTCTCCATGATGTTGAATAAATCCCAAAGGAGTTATTTTTTAGAAGTTATTTCCACTTTCTAATCAGGATATACATGTTTAGCTTTTTTAGACATATGTCAAGTTCTTCAAGCTTCTAATCAAACCAGGATGAATCACTATGTAGAAAGATTGATTTGGAACCATTAATCATTGGAGAGTCTTTTATGAAGTTGAATAAATCTCATAGGAGTTATGTTTAAGAAGTTATTCCACTTTCTAATCAAGATATCCATGTTTAGCATGTTTGGACATATGGCAAGTTCTTCAAGCTCCTAATCAAACGAGGATGTATCACTATGTAAGAAGCTTGATTTGGAACCATTATTAAGTGGAGAGTATCCATGAAGTTGAATAAATTTCAAAGGAGTTATGTTTAAGAAGTTATTCCACTTTCTAATCACGATATCCATGTTTAGCATGTTTGGACATATAGCAAGTTCTTCAAGCTTCTAATCAAACCAGGATGAATCACTATGTAAAAAGCTTGATTTGGAACCATTAATAAGTGGAGAGTCTTTCATGTAGTTGAATAAATCTCATAGGAGTTATGTTGAATAAGTTATTCCACTTTCTAATCAGGATATCCATGTTTAGCATGTTCGGACATATGGCAAGTTCTTCAAGCTTCTAATCAAACCAGGATGAATCAATATGTAAGAAGCTTGATTTTGAACCATTATTTAGTGGAGAGTCTCCATGATGTTGAATAAATCCCAAAGGAGTTATCTTTTAGAAGTTATTCCACTTTCTAATCAGGACATCCATGTTTAGCTTTTTTAGACATATGTCAAGTTTTTCAAGCTTCTAACCGAACCAGGATGAATCACTATGTAAAAAGATTGATTTGGAACCATTAATCATTGGAGAGTCTTTTATGAAGTTGAATAAATCTCATAGGTGTTATGTTTAAGAAGTTATTCCACTTTCTAATCAAGATATCCATGTTTAGCCTGTTTGGACATACGGCAAGTTCTTCAAGCTCCTAATCAAACCAGGATGTATCACTATGTAAGAAGCTTGATTTGGAACCATTATTAAGTGGAGAGTATCCATGAAGTTGAATAAATTTCAAAGGAGTTATGTTTAAGAAGTTATTCCACTTTCTAATCACGATATCCATGTTTAGCATGTTTGGACATATAGCAAGTTCTTCAAGCTTCTAATCAAACCAGGATGAATCACTATGTAAAAACCTTGATTTGGAACCATTAATAAGTGGAGAGTCTTTCATGAAGTTGAATAAATCTCATAGGAGTTATGTTTAAGAAGTTATTTCACTTTCTAATCAGGATATCCATGTTTAGTCAGTTTGGACATATGGCAAGCTCTTCAAGCTTCTAATCAAACCAGGATGAATCACTATGTAAGAAGCTTGATTTGGAACCAATATTCAGTGGTGAATATCCATGAAGTTGATTAAATCCCAAAGGAGTTATGTATAAGAAGTTATTCCACTTTCTAATCAAGATATCCATGTTTAGCCTTTTTGGACGTATTACAAGTTCTTCAATTAATCAAACCAGGATAAATCACTATGTAAGAATCTTGATTTGGAACCATTATTCAGTGGAGAGTATCCATGAATTTAAATAAATCCCAAAGGAGTTATGTTTAAGAAGTTATTCCACTTTCTAATTAGGATATCCATGTTTAGCATGTTTGGACATATGGCAAGTTCTTCAAGCTCCAAATCAAACTAGGATGAATCACTATGTAAGAAGCTTGATTTGGAACCATTATTCAGTAGATAGTATCCATGAAGTTGAATAAATCCCAAAGGAGTTACGTTTAAGAAGTTATTCCACTTTCTAATCACGATATCCATGTTTAGCATATTTGGACATATAGCAAGTTCTTCAAGCTTCTAATCAAACCAGAATGAATCACTATTTAAAAAGCCTGATTTGGAACCATTAATAAGTGGAGAGTCTTTCATGAAGTTGAATAAATCTCATAGGTGTTATGTTGAATAAGTTATTCCACTTTCTAATCAGGATATCCATGTTTAGCCTGTTTGGACATATGGCAAGTTCTTCAAGCTTCTAATCAAACCAGGATGAATCAATATGTAAGAAGATTGATTTTGAACAATTATTTAGTGGAGAGTCTCCATGATGTTGAATAAATCCCAAAGGAGTTATCTTTTAGAAGTTATTCCACTTTCTAATCAGGATATCCATGTTTAGCTTTTTAGACATATGTCAAGTTCTTCAAGCTTCTAATTAAACCAGGATGAATCACTATGTAAAAAGATTGATTTGGAACCATTAATCATTGGAGAGTCTTTTATGAAGTTGAATAAATCTCATAGGAGTTATGTTTAAGAAGTTATTCAACTTTCTAATCAAGATATCCATGTTTAGCCTGTTTGGACATACGACAAGTTCTTCAAGCTCCTAATCAAACCAGGATGTATCACTATGTAAGAAGCTTGATTTGGAACCATTATTAAGTAGAGAGTATCCATGAAGTTGAATAAATTTCAAAGGAGTTATGTTTAAGAAGTTATTCCACTTTCTATCCACGATATCCATGTTTAGCATGTTTGGACATATAGCAAGTTCTTCAAGCTTCTAATCAAACCAGGATGAATCACTATGTAAAAGTGATAAAATGAAAGGATTTTAGGTGTAGTTTAGTGAGAATGGATGATGAACACTGAAGAACCAGGGAGAATAGATGGATATATGCACGAAATAGAGAGAGTAAGGGAGAGGAGATATTCGAAACAAGAGAGAGAGAGTAGGAGGAATTGTTTCCTTAATTCAAAATGGCAAGCATACAACCTAGTTAAATAGGAGGAAATGGAATACAAGACAAAGAGTAATATAATAATCTATTTTGATCTTGGACAGGTTTGTGCAGGAGGAGGCAGACTGGAACTGGCTGGGGCAGAGGGGGATCAGACTGCCCAGACTGAAAGGGACAGCTCCTAACGGCTGGGAGCCTTAAACTCACCTGTGACTCTTCTCCAACTTCTTCATTGTCGACTAGATGCCTTCCATTTAGTTACCTTCTGATTTAACTTCTGATTCACCTTGTCCCTTTACTTGCATTGCATTACAAACCATCCTTGCTCGGATTGTTTACTTGGAA
>MU106559.1:71480-87221 GCA_012274485.2 Sinapis alba
GATGAATCACTATGTAAGAAGCTTTATTTGGAACCATTATTCAGTGGAGAGTATCCATGAAGTTGAATAAATCCCAAAGGAGTTATGTTTAAGAAGTTATTCCACTTTCTAATCAGGATATCCATGTTTAGCCTGTTTGGACATATAGCAAGTTCTTTAAGCTTCTAATCAAAACAGGATGAATCACTATGTAAAAACCTTGATTTGGAACCATTAATAAGTGGAGAGTCTTTCATGAAGTTGAATAAATCTCATAGGAGTTATGTTTAAGAAGTTATTCCACTTTCTAATAAGGATATCCATGTTTAGTCAGTTTGGACATATGGCAAGTTCTTCAAGCTTCTAATCAAACCAGGATGAATCAATATGTAAGAAGCTTGATTTGGAACAATTATTCAGTGGTGAATATCTATGAATTTGAATAAATCCCAAAGGAGTTATGTTTAAGAAGTTATTCTACTTTCTAATCAGGATATCCATGTTTATCCTGTTTGGACATATTACAAGTTCTTCAATTAATCAAACCAGGATAAATCACTATGTAAGAATCTTGATTTGGAACCATTATTCAGTGGAGAGTATCCATTAAGTTGAATAAATCCCAAAGGAGCTATGTTTAAGAAGTTATTCCACTTTCTAATTAGGATATCCATGTTTAGCCTGTTTGGACATATGGCAAGTTCTTCAAGCTCCTAATCAAACCAGGATGAATCACTATGTAAGAAGCTTGATTTGGAACCATTATTTAGTAGAGAGTATCCATGAAGTTGAATAAATCCCAAAGGAGTTATGTTTAAGAAGTTATTCCACTTTCTAATCACGATATCCATGTTTAGCATATTTGGACATATAACAAGTTCTTCAAGCTTCTAATCAAACCAGGATGAATCACTATGTAAGAAGCTTGATTTGGAACCATTATTCAGTGGAGAGTATCCATGAAGTTGAATAAATCCCAAATGAGTTATTTTTAAGAAGTTATTCCACTTTCTAATCAGGATATCCATGTTTAGCATGTTTGGACATATAACAAGTTCTTCAAGCTTTTAATCAAACCAGGATGAATCACTATGTAAGAAGCTTGATTTGGAACCGTTATTAGATGGAGAGTCTCCATGATGTTGAATAAATCCCGAGGGAGTTATCTTTTAAAAGTTATTTCCACTTTCTAATCAGGATATCCATGTTTAGCTTTTTTAGACATATGTCAAGTTCTTCAAGCTTCTAATCAAACCAGGATGAATCAGTATGTAGAAAGATTGATTTGGAACCATTAATCATAAGAGAGTCTTTTATAAAGTTGAATAAATCTCATAGGAGTTATGTTTAAGAAGTTATTCCACTTTCTAATCAAGATATCCATGTTTAGCCTGTTTGGACATATGGCAAGTTCTTCAAGCTCCTAATCAAACCAGGATGTATCACTATGTAAGAAGCTTGATTTGGAACCATTATTAAGTGGAGAGTATCCATGAAGTTGAATAAATTTCAAAGGAGTTGTGTTTAAGAAGTTATTCCACTTTCTAATCACAATATCCATGTTTAGCATGTTTGGAAATATATCAAGTTCTTCAAGCTTCTAATCAAACCAGGATGAATCACTATATAAAAAGCTTGATTTGGAACCATTAATAAGTGGAGAGTCTTTCTTGAAGTTGAATAAATCTCATAAGAGTTATGTTTAAGAAGTTATTTCACTTTCTAATCGGGATTTCCATGTTTAGTCAGTTTGGACATATGGCAAGCTCTTCAAGCTACTAATCAAACCAGGATGAATCACTATGTAAAAAGCTTGTGTTTAGTGAGAATGGATGATGAACACTGAAGAACCAGGGAGAATAGATGGATATATGCACGAAATAGAGCGAGTAAGGGAGAGGAGATATTCGAAACAAGAGAGAGAGAGTAGGAGGAATTGTTTCCTTAATTCAAAATGGCAAGCATACAACCTAGTTAAATAGTAATATAATAATCTATTTTGATCTTGGACAGGTTTGTGCAGGAGGAGGCAGACTGGAACTGGCTGGGGCAGAGGGGGATCAGACTGCCCAGACTGAAAGGGACAGCTCCTAACGGCTGGGAGCCTTAAACTCACCTGTGACTCTTCTCCAACTTCTTCATTGTCGACTAGATGCCTTCCATTTAGTTACCTTCTGATTTAACTTCTGATTCACCTTGTCCCTTTACTTGCATTGCATTACAAACCATCCTTGCTCGGATTGTTTACTTGGAACCAAAGTGTGTACGGACAGACTTGCTTCTCAAGTCTTATCCGGATCAAGTGTATTCACAAGCCATCCGGATGACTCCTTCTCTCCTTTATTCCTTGATGATCACATACCATTATTGCTTTCATGTCAACAAAAAGCTTGATTTTGAACCATTAATCAGTGGAGAGTCTTTTATGAAGTTGAATAAATCTCATAGGAGTTATGTTTAAGAAGTTATTCCATTTTCTAATCAAGATATCCATGTTTAACCTGTTTGGACATATGGCAAGTTCTTCAAGCTCTTAATCAAACCAGGATGAATCACTATGTAAGAAGCTTGATTTGGAACCATTATTCAGTGGAGAGTATCCATGAAGTTTGGACATATGGCAAGTTCTTCCTGCTTCTAAACAAACCAAGATGAATCAATATGTAAGAAGCTTGATATGGAACCATTATTCAGTGGAGAGTATCCATGAACTGAATCAATCCCAAAGGAATTATGTTTAAGAAGTTATCCATGTTTAGCTTGTTTGGACATATGGCAAGTTCTCCAAGCTCCTAATCAAACCAGGATGAATCACTATGTAAGAAGATTGATTTGGAACCATTATTCAGTGGAGAGTATCCATGAAGTTGTATAAATCCCAAAGGAGTTATGTTTAAGAAGTTATTCAACTTTCTAATCAGGATATCCATGTTTAGCTTGTTTGGACATTTGACAAGTTCGTCAAGCTTCTAATCAAACCAGGATGAATCACTATGTAAGAAGCTTGATTTGGAACCATTATTCAGTGGAGAGTATCCATGAAGTTGAATAAATCCCAAAGGAGTTATGTTTAATAAGTTATTCCACTTTCTAATCAGGATATCCATGTTTAGCCTTTTTGGACATATGGCAAGATATTTAAGCTTCTAATCAAACCCGGATGAATCACTATGTAAGAAGCTTGATTTGGAACCATTATTAAGTGGAGAGTATCCATGAAGTTGATTAAATCCCAAAGGAGTTATGTTTAAGAAGTTATTCCACTTTCTAATTACGATATCCATGTTTAGCTTGTTTGGACATATGGCAAGTTCTTCAAGTTTCTAATCAAACCAGGATGAATCACTATGTAAAAAGCTTTATTTGAAACCATTAATCGGTGGAGAGTCTTTTATGAAGTTGAATAAATCTCACAGGAGTTATGTTTAAGAAGTTTTTCCACTTTCTAATCAAGATATACATGTTTAGCTTGTTTGGACATATGGCAAGTTCTTCAAGTTCCTAATCAAACCAGGATGAATCACTATGTAAGAAGATTGATTTCAAACCATTATTCAGTGGAGAGTATCCATGAAGTTGTATAAATCCCAAAGGAGTTATGTTTAAGAAGTTATTCCACTTTCTAATCAGGACATCCATGTTTAGTCTGTTTGGACATATGGCAAGTTGTTCAAGCTTCTAATTAAGCCAGGATGAATCACTATGCAAAAACTTTATTTGTAACAATCAATCAATGGAGAGTCTTTCATGAAGTTGAATAAGTCCCATAGGAGTTATGTTGAAGATGTTATTCCACTTTCAAATCAGGATATCCATTTTAGCCTTTTTGGACATATGGCAAATTCTTCATGCTTCTAAACAAACCAAGATGAATAACTATGTAAGACAGTTGATTTGGAACCATCATTCAGTGGAGAGTATCCATGAGGTTGAATAAATCCCAAAGGAGTAATGTTTAACAAGTTATTCCACTTTTTAATCAAGATATCCATGTTTAGCCTGTTTGGACATATGGCAAGTTCTTCATGCTTCTAAACAAACCAAGATGAATCACTATGTATTAAGCTTGATCTGGAACCGTTATTCAGTGCAGAGTATCCATGAAGTTGAATCTATCTCAAAGGATTTATGTTTAAGAAGTTATTCCACTTTCTAATAAGGATATTCATGTTTAGCCTGTTTGGACATATGGTAAGTTCTTGAAGCTTCTAATCAAACCAGGATGAATCACTACGTAAGAAGCTTGATTTGGAACCATTATTCAGTGGAGAGTATCCATAAAGTTGAATAAATCCCAAAGGAGTTATGTTTAAGAGGTTATTTCACTTTCTAACCAGGATATCCATGTTTAGCATGTTTGGACATATGGCAAGTTTTTCAAGCTTCTAATCAAACTAGGATGAATCACTATGTAAGAAGCTTGATTTGGAACCATTATTCAGTGGATAGTACCCATGAAGTTGAATCAATCCCAAAGGAATTATGTTTAAGAAGTTATTCCACTTTCTAATCAGGATATCCATGTTTAGCCTCTTTGGACATATGGCAAGTTCTTCAAACTCCTAATCAAACCAGGATGAATCACTATGTAAGAAGATTTTTTGGGAACCATTATTCAGTGGAGAGTATCCATGAAGTTGAATAAATCCCAAAGGAGTTATGTTTAAGAAGTTATTCCACTTTCTAATCAGGACATCCATGTTTAGCCTGTTTGGACATATGGCAAGTTCTTCAAGCCTCTAATCAAACCACGATGAATCACTATGTAAGAAGCTTGATTTGGAACCTTTATTCAGTGGAGAGTATCCATGAAGTTGAATCAATCCCAAAGGAGTTATGTTTAAGAAGTTATTCCACTTTCTAATTAGGATATCCATGTTTATCCTGTTTGGACATATGGCAAGTTCTTCAAGCTTCTAATCAAACCAGTATGAATCACTATGTAAAAAGCTATATTTGGAAACATTATTAAGTGGAGAGTATCCATGAAGTTGATTAAATCCCAAAGGAGTTATGTTTAAGAAGTTATTCACTTTCTAATTAGGATATCCATGTTTTGCCTCTTTGGACATATGGCAAGTTCTTCAAGCTCCTAATCAAACCAGGATGATTCACTATGTAAGAAGATTTAATTGGAACCATTATTCAGTGGAGAATATCCATGAAGTTGAATAAATCCCAAAGGAGTTATGTTTAAGAAGTTATTCCACTTTCTAATCAGGATATCCATGTTTAGCCTGTTTGGACATATGGCAAGTTCATCAAGCTTCTAATCAAACCAGGATGAATCACTATGTAAAAAACTTGATTTGGAACCATTAATCAATGGAGAGTATTTCATGAAGTTAAATAAATCCCATAGGAGTTATGTTTAAGAAGTTATTCCACTTTCTAATTAGGACATCCATGTTTAGCCTGTTTGGACATATGGCAAGTTCTTCAAGCCTCTAATCAAACCACGATGAATCACTATGTAAGAAGCTTGATTTGGAACCTTTATTCAGTGGAGAGTATCCATGAAGTTGAATCAATCCCAAAGGAGTTATGTTTAAGAAGTTATTCCACTTTCTAATTAGGATATCCATGTTTAGCATGTTTGGACATATGGCAAGTTCTTCAAGCTTCTAATCAAACCAGTATGAATCACTATGTAAAAAGCTATATTTGGAAACATTATTAAGTGGAGAGTATCCATGAAGTTGAATAAATCCCAAAGGAGTTATGTTTAAGAAGTTATTCCACTTTCTAATTAGGATATCCATGTTTTGCCTCTTTGGACATATGGCCAGTTCTTCAAGATCCTAATCAAACCAGGATGAATCACTATGTAAGAAGATTTATTTGGAACCATTATTCAGTGGAGAGTATCCATGAAGTTTAATAAATCCCAAAGGAATTATGTTTAAGAAGTTATTCCACTTTCTAATCAGGACATCCATGTTTAGCCTGTTTGGACATATGACAAGTTCTTCAAGCTTCTAATCAAACCAGGATCAATCACTATGTAAAAAGCTTGATTTGGAACCATTAATCAATGGAGAGTCTTTCATGAAGTTAAATAAATCCCATAGGAGTTATGTTTAAGAAGTTATTCCACTTTCTAATCAGGATATCCATGTTTAGCCTTTTTGGACATATGGCAAGTTCTTCAAGCTTCTAATCAAACCAGGATGAATCACTATGTAAAAAGCTTTATTTGGAACCATTAATCAATGGAGAGTCTTTCATGAAGTATAATAAATCCCATAGGAGTTATCTTGAAGAAGTTATTCCACTTTCTAATTAGGATATCCATGTTTCGCCTGTTTGGACATATGGCAAGTTTTTCATGCTTTTAAACAAACCAAGATGAATCACTATGTAATTAGCTTGATCTGAAACCATTATTCAGTGGAGAGTATCTATGAAGTGAGAGAATAAGTAGATTTGATGTCTGGATTGTGTGAGAATATGAAGAACATATGAAGAACATATGAAGAACAGCAAGAACATCAAGAATAAGTGAGAGAGAGATGAGAGAGAGTGGATTTTGAAATTATAGAGAGAGAGATTAATGAGGAACTTATTTTCTTGACAAATATGGTTCATGGATACAAGGTATTTAAAGACAAACAAGAAGAAAATATCTGATCAGAAACTATTAATCTATTCTGCTGGAGCAAGACAAGAAGGTGGTCCAACTTGTTGTGATAGTGACACCCCAGCCTTCTCTTTCTTCCTTAGCCACCACATGTGATCTTCTTCTTGTCCTGTCTTGGTTCAGACTGCCATGTCCTTGTTCAGACTGCCCTGTCTTGGTTCAGACTGCCTTGTCTTGGTTCAGACTGCTCAAACCGAAAGTGACATGTCCCAATGGCTTTCTTGACCTTGCAACATTAACCATCACATGATTGCTCCTTATTTCTTCATCTCAACATTATTGTTTCATCTTTTCATGGCATCATTCATGTCACTGATTTATTCTTCATGTCAACACTCCCCCTCAAGCTTGACAATGGGAACATTTCAAGCTTGGACACCATGAAGCATTCCCTCATTAAAACCTTTACTTGGAAAAACCACTTGGGATAAAAACCAAGCAAAGGAAAAAGAGTAGAACACTTCATGGCAAGAGGATCAGTGACAAGAGAGGTCTATGAGTCCAAGCTTAGGATGAATGAACTCACAAACCTTGCTACTAGCTGCCTTGGTGAATATGTCAGCTAGTTGATCTTCACTTCTAGTATAGCATGGAAGTATCACTTGCTGCTCCACTGCTTGTCTCACCTTATGGCAGTCTACTTCTATATGCTTTGTCCTCTCATGAAAGACTGAGTTGGATGCAATGTGTATTGCTGCCTGGTTGTCACAGTGCATAGTCATGGGCGTCGTGATCTCAATACCCAAGTCCTTTAGCAGTCCCTTGATCCATATGAGTTCACTAGTAAGCTTCCTTATAGATCGGTACTCTGCCTCAGCACTTGAACAAGAGACAACCTTCTGCTTCTTGCTCTTCCATGTGACCAGATTTTCTCCAATGAAGGTACAATAACCTGTTGTTGATCTTCTATCAACTCTATCTCCAGCACAATCAGCATCACAGTATCCTACAACTTTGGTGCTCTTGTTGCATGCCATCCAAACACCTTGACCGTGAGCCTCTCTCAAGTATCTCAAGATTCTCTCCACCATGTTCCAGTGATGAACCTTAGGAGCTTGCATGTTTTGACTCACTTGGTTCACAGCAAAGCACACATATGGGCGAGTGATGGTGGGGTATATGAGCTTCCCAACCATTCTCCTATACTTCTTGACATCTTCAAATGGAGTAGCCTCAAACTCCCCCTCTCGCAGTACCTTGTAGCCTTCTTCCAATGGTGTCTTGGCTTGTCTTCCTCCAAGGTTTCCTGCCTCATTTAAAAGATCAAGTGTGTACTTCCTTTCGGATAAGTAAAGCCCCTCTTTAGAGCGGCATATTTCAATCCCTAGAAAGTACTTCAACTCTCCCAAGTCTTTGATATCAAAAGATGATTTAAGAAAAGCTTTGGTTGAGAGTATACCTTCCTTGTCACTTCCAGTGATGATAATGTCATCAACATACACTAGAATGACCACAATCCCTTGCTTGCTGGTTAGAGTGAAGAGAGTATGATATGCTTCAGATTTTACAAAGCCTCTTCCTTTGAGTGTGGTGCTGAGCTTGTTGTACCAGGCCCTTGGAGATTGCTTCAAGCCATAGATTGCCTTCTTTAACCTTAATACATTCTCTGGTTTGACCATGCTTTCTAGGCCAGGAGGTGGTCGCATGTATACCTCATCTTCCAACTCTCCTTGTAGAAAGGCATTCTTCACATCCATCTGCCATAAATCCCATTCTAGGTTGACAGCAAGTGATAGAAGAATCCTTATAGTACGCAGCTTGGCCACTGGTGCAAATGTATCCAAATAATCTTCACCATAGACTTGAGTGTATCCTCTTGCAACTAGCTTTGTCTTTCTCCTTTCTGGTTTTCCATTGGCTAGGTACTTGATGGTGTATATTAGGCGACTTGTAACAGCTTTCTTGCCCTTGGAGAGCTCAGTTTCAAACCATATATCATTCTTAATCATGGCATTGACCTCATCTCCAACAGATGCTCTCCACTCCTCATGTTGCATAGCCTCTTCATATGTTTTGGGGATATACTCCTGATCCAATTCCCCAATGAAGACTTGATGCTCTTCTGGATATTGAGCAAGGGAGCATACTGCACTTATTGGATGAGCCACAGCTTCAGCATTGAAGTAAACTCTTGTATTGATCCAGTTTGAAGCAGGTTTCTTGATTCTTGTACTCCTTCTCAAAGGCTGTATCTGATCAGGTTCTGCCTCATTTCCTTCACTTGGTTCGCCTACTTGAGTCTCAGTTTCTGATTCTGATGGCATCTCATCTTGATCATGAGCAACTGAGTTCTCTTCAGGTTGAGTTTGCACTTCAGGCTGTCCATTTCCATTGCCCCCCTCATGATCAGGATGAGTGACTCCAATATCTTCCTCATTAGCTTGAGTGGGAACCTCCCTGACTTTTTCAGGTTCTTTGGACATACTAATGCCAAGACTTTCCATAATAATTCTCAGATTATTAGCCTTGTCTGATGCTTGAGACAGATCTTTGAGCTCATCCCAATTCTTCTCAGCATAAAACCCTTTTCCTTCCATAAACTTCACATCTCTGGATACAAGTACTCTTCTTGTTTCATGATTGTAGCACTTGTATCCTTTCTGTGTAGGTGAATATCCAATGAACATGCACTTCATGCTCTTTGCCTCTAGCTTGTTTCTCTGCTCTCCAGGTATCAACACAAAGCAGGTGCATCCAAACACTCTAAGATGTTGAATCGCAGGTCTGGTTTGGTTGAGTACTTCATAAGGGGAGATGTCCTTCAGCACCTTGGTAGGAGTCCGGTTGATGAGATAGCATGCTGTTATCACAGCATCACTCCAGAATCTCTTAGGAACATTTGCATGGAACATCATTGACCTAGCCACCTCCATCAGATGCCTATTCTTCCTCTCAGCCACACCATTTTGTTGTGGAGTATAAGGGCAGCTTGTTTGGTGGACTATACCATGTTTTGCCAAATGATTCTTGAAAGCATGGCTTGTATACTCTCCTCCATTGTCTGACCTTAGTACCTTCATATTAGTTTTAAAATGATTAGTGACATAAGACTGAAAGTTCATAAAAGCCTCTAGCACACGATCCTTAGAAGGAAGTAAGGTGATCCAAGTGTATTTTGATTTCTCATCTATAAAAGTGACAAAATACTTATGGTTATCCCTAGACATACAAGGCGAGGTCCAAACATCAGAATGAACAAGATCAAAACATTTCTCATAAATGGTTTCTGATGTTGGAAACACAGATTTGCAATGCGTTCCTAAGATGCATGCTTCACATTCTAAGTGGTTGAATCTCATATAAGGCATAATAATCTCTAACGCACGAGTGTGAGGATGGCCTAATCTAGTATGCCAAGTAGTACTATCACACATAGATGAGTTACTGATCATTCATAAATGAGGAGGAGTAGAGAGTTTAGAAGGCTTAGTCTGTTGGAGATGGTATAAACCACCCTGGCTGTTTCCTTCTCCAATTACCTTCCCTGTCTTAAGGTCCTGAAACTCAAAATCATTAGGCCTAAAGACCACCTGACAATTCAGGTCAATGGTGGCCTTCCTCACAGAGAGTAAGTTAGAAGCAAAACTAGGCATATAAAAGGCAGGTGATTCTTTATCAAACAACTTAAGGTTCCCTATTCCTTCTATCTTCACCTTATCTCCATTAGCTATTATTACATTTCCTAAGGCAGGCCTAACATCACTAATTAAAGTCTTATCACTAATCATATGATGACTAGCTCCTGAATCTATAATAATAGGCTTAGCAGTAAGAGAATGGGTACCAAACTTCTTGAGCGAGATAATGGCCTTGGCAGCCCTGATCAATGGTGCTAACTCACTCATACTGATAGGATCATTGCTCGGACTTCCAGTTACTCTTTCATGAAACTCATTTGTAAGGGCAGAGTATATGGATGTGCCCATCACAATTTGTTGATTTGTTGTGTTGAGATCTTCTATAGTTGTTTTTAGATCAGACCTTATTGGGTTAACACCACTCTGGTCCTGTCTCCTCTTGGCCTTTTTGAGTTTCCTGTGCTTTCCTTTCTGACCATGCATGTCTCTCACAGGTTGGATCAGCTTCCTTTTTCCTTTAAAAAGATTGTGGGCGCCAAGTTCTCTTTGAACAAAAGAGCACACCTCTTCTAAGTTTGGCAGCTTGTCTTCCCAAAGTAGAAATAGACAGAGAACTCTGGATGATCTCAAGTGCTTGTTGGTCTTCTTGAACCCACTTGTCTTCATCCTTCAGGCCATGCACCTGTTTTTTCTCTTGAGCCATCCTCTTTGAAGCATCAGCCTTCATGATGTGGCTGTCCCAAAGTCCATGTCTTCCCAAGGCAACTATGGTCACTCTTGACCATAACAGTTAGTTAGACCCCTCAAGGGTTACTGGAATTATGCTTTCTTTCTTCATTTCCATGGTTGGTTTATGAATCCATGAATATTTGAGGAAAAGAAAAAATAGAGTATTTTAGACAGGGAAAAGAATTTTAAGACCACAAAATGGAAGAGAGTTTTGAACAAAGGAACTCAGAAATATTAAGAGACTTTTTGAAACTGAGAAGTGAGAAAACAGAGTAAAGAACAGAGAAAAGGCAAAGTAGAAACAGAGTAAAATGGTAGATTTTATTTGCGGAAGTTGGTGAGAATAAGGTTTCAAGAGCTTATGGCTCTGGTACCATGAGAGAATAAGTAGATTTGATGTCTGGATTGTGTGAGAATATGAAGAACCTATGAAGAACAGCAAGAACAACAAGAATAAGTGAGAGAGAGATGAGAGAGAGTGGATTTCGAAATTATAGAGAGAGAGAGTAATGAGGAACTAATTTCCTTGACAAATATGGTTCATGGATACAAGGTATTTAAAGACAAATAAGAAGAAAATATATGTTCAGAAACTATTAATCTATTCTGCTGGAGCAAGACAAGAAGGTGGTCCAGCCTGCTGTGATAGTGACACCCCAGCCTTCTCTTTCTTCCTTAGCCACCACATGTGACTTTCTTCTTGTCCTGTCTTGGTTCAGACTGCTCTGCCTTGGTTCAGACTGCCCTGTACTTGTTCAGACTGCTCTGTCTTGGTTCAGACTGCTCTGTCTTGGTTCAGACTGCCTTGTCTTGGTTCAAACTGCTCAGACCGAAAGTGACATGTCCCAATGGCTGTCTTGACCTTGCAACATTAACCATCACGTGATTGCTCCTTATTACTTCATCTAAACATTATTGTTTCATCTCTTCATGGCATCATTCATGTCACTATTTTATTCTTCATGTCAACATGAAGTTGAATCAATCCTAAGGGAGTTATGTTTAAGAAGTTATTCCACTTTTTAATCAGGATATTCATGTTTAGCCTGTTTGGACATAAGTAAGTTCTTGAAGCTTCTAATCAAACCAGGATGAATCACTATGTAAGAAGCTTGATCTGGAATCATTATTCAGTGGAGAGTATCCATAAAGTTGAATAAATCCCAGAGGAGTTATGTTTAAGAAGTTATTCCACTTTCTAATCAGGATATCCATGTTTACCCTGTTTGGACATATGGCAAGTTCTTCAAGCTTCTAATCAAACCCGGATGAATCACTATGTAAGAAGCTTGATTTGGAACCATTATTCAGTGAAGAGTATCCATAAAGTTGATTAAATCCCAAAGGAGTTATGTTTAAGAAGTTATTCCACTTTTTAATCAGGATATCCATGTTTAGCCTGTTTGGACATATGGCAAGTTCTTCAAGCTCCTAATCAAACCAGGATGAATCACTATGTAAGAAGCTTGATTTGGAACCATTATTCAATGGAGAGTATCCATGAAGTTGAATAAATCCCAAAGGAGTTATGTTTAAGAAGTTATTCCACTTTCTAATAAGGATATCCATGTTTAGCCTATTTGGACATATGGCAAGTTCATCAAGCTTCTAATCAAACCAGGATGAATCACTATGTAAAAAGCTTGATTTGGAACCATTAATCAGTGGAGAGTCTTTCATGAAGTTGAATAAATCCCATATGAGTTATGTTGAATAACTTGTTCCACTTTCTAATCAGGATATCCATGTTTAGTCTGTTTGGACATATGGCAAGTTCTTCAAGCTTCTAATCAAACCCGGATGAATCACTATGTAAGAAACTTGATTTGGAACAATTATTCAGTGGAGAGTATCCATGAAGTTGAATAAATCCCAAAGGAGTTATGTTTAAGAAGTTATTCCACTTTCTAATCAGGATATTCATGTTTAGCCTATTTGGACATATGGCAAGTTCTTCAAGCTCCTAATCAAACTAGGATGAATCACTATGTAAGAAGATTGATTTGGAACCATTATTCAGTGGAGAGTATCCATGAAGTTGAATAAATCCCAAAGGAGTTATGTTTAAGAAGTTATTCCACTTTCTTCAAGGAAGATTCAACCCGGAGTCTTTCCCTCTTGACCNGTTTAGCCTATTTGGACATATGGCAAGTTCTTCAAGCTCCTAATCAAACTAGGATGAATCACTATGTAAGAAGATTGATTTGGAACCATTATTCAGTGGAGAGTATCCATGAAGTTGAATAAATCCCAAAGGAGTTATGTTTAAGAAGTTATTCCACTTTCTTCAAGGAAGATTCAACCCGGAGTCTTTCCCTCTTGACCTCGAGCTCTCGAGACTCCCTCAACCTTCTGGTCGTCGTCTTGAATCTGGCTTGGATCTCGGCATTCTCTTGTTCCAGGTTCTGGCACCGGGTCTCGAGGCCCCCATTCAGAGCCTTGAGTTCCTCTAACTCTTTTGAAAAACCTTATGCACGCTCTGCGGCTTCAATCTTCTCAGCGTTCAAGGCGCCGATTTCCTCCTCGTACCAGCCGCATTTGTAAGCCAGCTCGGCGATCTCTTTACTCTTCTTCTTCAGAGCTCCGGTTTTGGACGCAATCTTCTCGTCCTGAGCCTTCAGCTTGGCTTGATAATCTCTAACCATGAGATTAGCACTTCTGAAGAACTGGATAAAAATAAATAAAACAACAACAAGGTTAGCAGAGAAGAGACTGACCGACGGTGAAAAGACGAGACACTTACGATGGCTCCTGCTCGGGTCATCTCGCGGTACCGACTACCCTGTGAGAGCTGCTCCAACTCGGGCATTCCCCTCCTCTTTAGTTGGATTTGGCGGAATAAGCGCGCCGGTGCCTCGTTGTCTTCAACGAAGAGAACAGAGAGGTGCCGATATTGGAAATCCACGACATGAGGATATCCGACTTCCTCTTCACGACCCGCTAAAACTGGTTCGGTAGGTTCCTCGCATCGAGTCTCCACCATCTGGGGGCTTGCTTGGTGCTCACATGTCGGCACCTCGTTAGTAATAGAAGGGATAGTGGGAGAAAGCGCAAGTATCTCCTCGTTACCGAGACCTTCAGGCCGGCCAACATCTTCCGCGTTTTGCTGTGGCTCTTCAGTCACAGGAGATCGGGTTGGGCTGCTCCTAGGAATCTCTTCCTCGGCAGTTGCAGACCTTCTTCTTTTGGCAGGTCGGCCGGACCCTGGTAAGTCGTCCTCATGGACTGGGGTTCTGATGGTATCAGCATACGAGGGAAGAGACGCAAGATTTATCTTTCCCATTCTGGAAATGAGATTTGGCGAGGAGTCGGTAGCTGCATCGGATACAGACATGTCGTCAGCATATACAATGATATCGATAAGTAAAGCGCAATTGAAGAATAGATTACCTTGGCTAATTCTCTTTAAAACAGCTTGAATGCGGGCCTCGCTGATGTCAGGCCAGTGTTGGTGACTCAAAGTTCTAATAGCTTCTACTTCCTCGAGGAAAGATTCGGGGCCCCCTTGCGACCACTTAGAGAGCCGATCTGCACCAAAAAAGAAAACAGATGAAGTGGATCAGTAGAAGTGCAGTAGATTCAGATCTCGGAGTCATACCAATGTTAGCATTGAAATAGCCATTCAAAACTATAGACGGGTCTTCAAAAGAAGCATCATTGATCTTGACGTAGAAGTAGGCCCGATTCCAGAAGTTTACTTTCGATGGCTTCCTGGTAATTACGTTGTACTTCGGGACATCTTTCCGTAAAAAAAAACCTATTTTTGCCTTGATGCTCAGTGTCGTAAGCTCCTCAAAAAGTCAAACCGACATTGAAATACCCAACTCGGCGGCAAGAACGGTGAGTGTAACCAAAATCCTAATCCCGTTGGCCGTGTACTGGCCAAGGGCTATCCTCCTTTGGTGGCAGTAAGTCGTCAGAAACTCGGGAAGAGGCCACCATAACGAACAAATTAACAATTGGCAAACCATGACTTGTAGACACATGCATATCCTGCAGGGGGGGTCCATGGTCTTTGATGGTCTGCCGGGATAAGGAACGAAAACCCTGCAGGCGGATTGGTCTGGAGAACCAATCTACGAACACTCTTGAATGTAGATCGGGTGGGGAAGTGGTTCTCCCATCGTTGGTTCTTCTTAACACTGAGGCGACGTTCCTGCTCCGGGTCGATCTCTTTGTCGAATTCAAAGTCGGTTCCGGTCCAGCGCATCAGAAGCAAGTCGGCTAAGTGAAGGCTTATTTCCTTCTCGGCTGCGGTTTTATCCTTGGCGGTAGGAGGAAGCTTTTCTGGTTGTGAACTCGGTGTCATTTCTTCAGTCGCATCATCTATAGCAGCCTGACCCGAGGCCTCTCTTTCATCCAGACCCAAGCTGAATTGAACAATGCTGCGCTCATTCTCGTTCAATTCTGCCAAGTCGTCACTTGTCGGTCTCGGAGCCATTCCTCCGAGCGTAATCACTCTTGGACCAAGGAGTCGCGGAGAGCTATCATTGTTGGAGTCAGAGGCGGTGGCAATCGCCTTTCCCTTCAACGAGCAACGGCGGATAGGAGAAGACATCTTGATCGGAAAGCTGTTCTAGAGAGAGAAAGAAGAGAGAAGTCAGAGAGAATGGGGGAATACCTTAATCGATTGAAGCAGCAAGTAGATAGAAGAATAAGGAATGAAGGGAGGCTTTTATAGACAACTTGGTGCGGAAGACGAGCAGTCGTCATAATTAGGTCTAAAGACCTATGGACGATGACACGTGTCCCACTAACTCCGAATCTCGAGAAAACATGGAAGAAGAGCGCGTGGCTGTTAAAAATCATATAAAC
>MU106559.1:87398-97548 GCA_012274485.2 Sinapis alba
AAGAGAGAAGTCAGAGAGAATGGGGGAATACCTTAATCGATTGAAGCAGCAAGTAGATAGAAGAATAAGGAATGAAGGGAGGCTTTTATAGACAACTTGGTGCGGAAGACGAGCAGTCGTCATAATTAGGTCTAAAGACCTATGGACGATGACACGTGTCCCACTAACTCCGAATCTCGAGAAAACATGGAAGAAGAGCGTTTGGCTGTTAAAAATCATATAAACGTACCGAGATAGGTTACAACAAAACTGGAGACAATCTCGCAAGACCGATAACTGAGATCACATCATCAATGAACCCATTCGTAGAAATTCATCGGAAAACATCGAGATGACATTTTCGATGAACTGGGGGGGACTTATTGTTGGGGATAGATTGCATCTACCCCCATAGGCCCATCTTTGACGAGATCTCGGCCCAAAGAGAAGTATCAAAGTCGGCCCATATGGCCCAGAACCGACTTTCAAGCATATATATGTAGAGAAAGTCGAATTGAAGGAGGACACACAGAGACATTGGAGAATAAGCCTAGAAACTAGGGTTTCCTTCGAATTACTTGTTCTTGCTTTATTCTTCATATAAACACTCAAATTCATTCAATAAAGACTCGATTTGTTCTCTAAATCATCTATTTGCCAAAACTCCCCATCAAAATCGATAATTGCTCAAGATCACCGATTTCAGATTCAACACTTGTCTAGACCAAAACATTTGACATCACTGGAACTAACCATCACAAACATTTGAGGCAGAGAATTAATCAGATCAAATCTCTTACAGTGTTCTTGAGAGTTCAGAGAGAATGACTTAACATATGTTTCTGCTTCAGTGTTGGGCTGCTCCAGCTCTTCTTCTGGTGGTGAATTCTTTTGTGCTTCTTCTGATAGGTTTTCTTCTAATACCTGAGATACTGACTCAAGGCTACTCAGTTTCACCGGTTCAATACAGGTTCGTTAATCACGAGCACTACTGATAAAATTTTCAGATTGAGAAGAGAAAAGAGAGAACTCATTTTCTGTCTCAGTTTCTTCTATTATCTTAGATGGCTCTGTTTTCAGCTCTTGGATGATATGCTTCTGCTTGTTGCAACTCATTGGGACAGTAACCTTTGAGGAAGGTTGTGTGGATGTTCTCACACTCTGGTCTTTTGCAAACTCCTTGATTACTTGCTGTGCAATCCTTTTGAAATTATCTTGAAACAAACGGCTGTGCAAATAATCAAATTCTGCTTGTTGTTTCTGAGACTTCTTTATGGAATCACGGCCAAAGCAAGCACTTTTCTCTTCTCTGGCATATCTAGGATGTTCTCTGCTCCTCCTAATTGGTTCCTCTTGCCTCCCTGGTCGTGCCTTTTCCTGCACAAAATCAGAATGGTTAAAAACCGATTTTTCTTTTCTTATTAAATTCTGTCTTTTTTCCAGCAAACTCTTTGTGGAAGAACTGAATTGATCATGATGTGTGCTCCTCCTGTTAAGCTTTTCCAGTGACCTCCTAGATGGTATCCTTTCCTTCTCATAACCAGACTCATCAATATCATATGAATCTCTTTTTCTCATAGATTTTTCTCTTCTTTCCAAGGCTGCTTTTGTAGCAGAGTCAAACATGTTGGAATCTAACTCCTTTTCAGGATGTCTCCTTCTGCCATTGCTTACTCCATACATGGATTCCTATTAAGAAACTCAACAAGAAAATTAACACAATTACATATAGCCGAAGCTTCACTTCTCTCAAGTGTTTCTCTCTGATTTTCTGTGATTTTTCTATTGTGAATCCAAAAGCTCAGCAACAAACAAAGATCAAGCCTTTAGAGATCAATTCCCCAACCCCAAAACAGAAGAAAGAGATAGAAAGATTGCAAGATTTTTGTTTGCAAGAGGCTTTACCACAAAAGGCTGGATTTCTCTTCAGCTAAGTTGGATTTCTCTTCAACTTTTTCTTAAATCTTTTCGATTTGCTTTTTTTTATTTAATCTGGTTGGCCCTCTTGCAGATACACAGATAGAAAGATAAGAACTTTAGGAGAAAATTGCAGAGAATAAAAAACAGATTCCCCAAAAAAAAGAGAAGAAATCAAAAGCTTGAGAATCAAACCAAGATTTTTGAGAGTTTCAGATTTAAACCCAGATCAAGAGCCTTCAAATCTACTCTGATACCACTTGATGAATCCCTTATGAGGAGATCCTTTTTGTCCCTGATTCTATGAAGGATGATCTGATGGTTTGAGAGAGAAAAGGATTGATTTTGATGATGATGGATGGGTTGATTGGATGATCTTCAGAAATGATCTATGGACTGATCAAATCTTGTATAGATGTGTTAGTGATCAAGAGAATGAACTCTGATTTTAATCACAAACAAGATGCAATTGGAGAATGAACTCCTTAGCAATCAGTGTTCAAAGATGAACAAAGGATTCACAAATTTAGAGAGAGTTTTTGATAAAAAGGGTGAATAAAATTTCTGAAAACAAAAAAGAGTTTAAGTATAGAAGAAGGAAATGAAAACTCCTAAAATTGTAGAAAAATAAGATAAACTTAATTAAAACTACAATTTTCTTGAAAACTCAATAATAATTATTTTGGCTGATGTCTTGACTTTATTTTCGTGGCTTGTCCATCAGCAAGACATATTGGATCCTTAACTTGTGTATTTAATCTCCTTTTGGGCTGAAAAAGACCATCTGATGCAACAAAAGAATTGGGCTGAATTGTTTTCCTTCCAGCCTGATCCATCATGCCAATATCATCACTCAGCTGGTTCATCTCATTCTGCTCCTCTTCAGTGTCACTCAGCTGGTTCAGCTCATCCAGCTCCTCTAGATCCGAATCAGCAACTGGTTCAGTCAGGGTTGCATCATCCCCTCCTCCTTTAAAAATGTTTTTCCTCAAATATGTATTTCCTACATCAAAAGGAAACAAGTAAGACACAATACAAAGGTTTAAGAAAAGAAACATGTAAGCAACAGTAAAATAAAGTTTTGGAGAGAAAATTCCTTGGAGTTTTGAAGCCATTTTCCTCAAGTACTTCCATCTCCAAATCTCAGGCTTATAAGATTTGCATTTGCTATTGTTCCTTGCACTCCTTTGGGACAGATCCTGCTGTTCCTGGATACTAAAAACAGAGACTAGGAATCAAGTGTCATATAGGAAAAACATGTTCTTAATCTGATCAATAACCAAGCATTTCTTTCTGAGAACATGTTGCACTTGTTTCAGATTTTCAAAATGCCTATCAAAGTAAGTGTTGTAAACCAGAATGGTTACAAGGCATGAAGTACCATAGATCAACTTCAAAATGTGCCCCACATGATCAGAATCAGAACACAAAAGAATAAGTTCAAGATCAGATTCAGAATCAAAGCCAGAATGGTTACAAGGCATGATGTCTTGACTTTATTTTCGTGGCTAGTCCATCTGCAAGACATATTGGATCCTTAACTTGTGTATTTGATCTCCTTTTGGGCTGAAAAAGACCATCTGATGCAACAAAAGAATTGGGCTGAATTTCTTTCCTTCCAGCCTGATCCTTCATGTCAATATCATCACTCAGCTGGTTCATCTCATCCTGCTCCTCTTAAGTGTCACTCAGCTGGTTCAGCTCATCCAGCTCCTCTAGATCCGAATCAGCAACTGGTTCAGTCAGGGTTGCATCATTTAGCCTTTTTGACATATGGCATGATGAGTTACTATGTAAGAAGCTTGATTTGGAACCATAATTCAGTGGAGAGTATCCATGAAGATGAATAAATCCCAAAGGAGTTATGTTTAAGAAGTTATTCCACTTTTAAATCATGATATCCATGTTTAGCCTGTTTGGACATATGGCAAGTTCTTCATGCTTCAAAACAAATCAAGATGAATCACTATGTAATAAGCTTGATCTGGAACCATTATTCAGTGGAGAGTATCCATGAAGTTTAATCAATCCCAAAGGAGTTATGTTTAAGAAGTTTACTAATCAGGATATTCATGTTTAGCCTGTTTGGACATGTGGTAAGTTCTTGAAGCTTCTAATAAAACCCGGATGAATCACTATGTAAGAAGCTTGATTTGGAAGCATTATTCAGTGAAGAGTATCCACGAAGTTGATTAAATCCCAAAGGAGTTATGTTTAAGAAGTTATTCCACTTTCTAATCAGGACATCCATGTTTAGCCTGTTTGGACATATGGCAAGTTCTTCAAGCGCCTAATCAAACCAGGATGAATCACTATGTAAGAAGATTGATTTGGAACCATTATTCAGTGGAGAGTATCCATGAAGTTGAATAAATCCCAAAGGAATTATGTTTAAGAAGTTATTCCACTTTCTAATCAGGACATCCATGTTTAGCCTGTTTGGACATATGGCAAGTTCTTCAAGCTTCTAATTAAGCCAGGATGAATCACTATGTAAAAACTTTATTTGGAACCATTAATCAATGGAGAGTCATTAATGAAGTTGAATAAATCCCATAGGAGTGTTGAAGAAGTTATTCCACTTTCTTATCAGGATATGCATGTTTAGACTGTTTTGACATATGGCAAATTCTTCATGCTTCTAAACAAACCAAGATGAATAACTATGTAAGACGGTTGATTTGGAACCATCATTCAGTGGAGAGTATCCATGAGGTTGAATAAATCCCCAAGAAGTTATGTTTAAGAAGTTATTCCACTTTTTAATCAGGATATCCATGTTTAGCCTGTTTGGACATATGGCAAGTTCTTCATGCTTCTAAACAAACCAAGATTAATCACTATGCAATAAGCTTGATCTGGAACCATTATTCAGTGGAGAGTATCCATGAAGTTGAATCAATCTCAAAGGAGTTATGTTTAAGAATTATTCCACTTTCTAATCAGGATATTCATGTTTAGCCTGTTTGGACATATGGTAAGTTCTTGAAGCTTCTAATGAAACCAGGATGAATCACTATGTAAAAAGCTTGATTTGGAACCATTAATCAATGGAGGGTCTTTCTTGAGGTTGAATAAATCCCATAGGAGTTATGTTGAATAACTTATTTCACTTTCTAATCAGGATATCCATGTTTAGCTTGTTTGGACATATGGCAAGTTCTTCAAGCTTCTAATCAAACCCGGATGAATCACTATGTAAGAAGCTTGATTTGTAACCATTATTCAGTGGAGAGTATCCATGAAGTTTAATAAATCCCAAAGGAGTTATGTTTAAGAAGTTATTCCACTTTCTAATCAGGACATCCATGTTTAGCCTGTGTGGACATATGGCAAGTTCTTCAAGCTTCTAATCAAACCAGGATGAATCACTATGTAAGAAGCTTTATTTGGAACCATTAATCAATGGAGAGACTTTCATGAAGTTGAATAAATCTCATTGGAGTTATGTTGAAGAAGTTATTCCACTTTCTAATCAGGATATCCATGTTTAGCGTGTTTGGACATATGGCAAGTTCTTCATGCTTCTAAACAAACCAAGATAAATCACTATGTAATAAGCTTGATCTGGAACCATTATTAAGTGGAGAGTATCCATGAAGTTGAATCAATCCCAAAGGAGTTATGTTTAAGAATTCATTCCACTTTCTAATCAGGATATTCATGTTTAGCCTGTTTGGACATATGGTAAGTTCTTGAAGCTTCTAATCAAACCAGGATGAATCACTACGTAAGAAGCTTGAGTTTGAACCATTATTCAGTGGAGATTATCCATGAAGTTGAATAAATCCCAAAGGAGTTATGTTTAAGAAGTTATTCCACTTTCTAATCAGATATCCATGTTTACCCTGTTTGGACATATGGCAAGTTCTTTAAACTTCTAATTAAACTAGGACGAATCACTATGTAAGAAGCTTGATTTGGAACCATTATTCAGTGTAGAGTATCCATGTAGTTGAATAAATCCCAAAGGAGTTATAGTTAAGAAGTTATTCCACTTTCTAATCAGGATATACATGTTTAGCTTGTTTGGACATATGGTAAGTTCTTCAAGCTCCTAATCAAACCAGGATGAATCACTATGTAATAAGATTTATTTGGAACCATTATTCAGTGGAGAGTATACATGAAGTTGAAAAAATCCCAAAGGAGTTAGGTTTCAGAAGTTATTCAACTTTCTAATCATGATATCCATTTTTAGCCTGTTAGGACATATGGCAAGTTCTTTAAGCTTCTAATCAAACCAGGATGAATCACTATGTAAAAAGCTTGATTTGGAAACATTAATCAATGGAGAGGCTTTTGTTAAGTTGAATAAATTCCATAGGAGTTATGTTGAAGAAGTTATTCCACTTTCTAATCAGGATATCCATGTTTAGCCTGTTTGGACATTTGGCAAGTTCTTTATGCTTCTAAACAAACCAAGATGAATCACTATGTAATAAGCTTGATCTGGAACCATTATTAAGTGGAGAGTATCCATGAAGTTGAATCAATCCCAAAGGAGTTATGTTTAAGAAGTTATTCCACTTTATAATCAGGATATTCATGTTTAGCCTGTTTGGACATATGGTAAGTTCTTGAAGCTTCTACTCAAACCAGGATGAATCACTACGTAAGAAGCTTGATTTCGAACCATTATTCAGTGGAGAGTATCCATAAAGTTGAATAAATCCCAAAGGAGTTATGCTTAAGAAGTTATTCCACTTTCTAATTAGGATATCCATGTTTAGCCTGTTTGGACATATGGCAAGTTCTTCAAGCTTCTAATCAAACTAGGATGAATCACTATGTAAGAAGCTATATTTGGAACCATAATTCAGTGGATAGTATCCATGAAGTTTAATAAATCCCAAAGGAGTTATGTTTAGGAAGTTATTCCACTTTCTAATCAGGATATCCATGTTTTGCCTGTTTGGACATATGGCAAGTTCTTCAAGCTCCTAATCAAACAGGGATGAATCACTATGTAAGAAGATTTATTTGGAACCATTATCCAGTGGAGGGTATCCATGAAGTTGAATAAATCTCATAGGAGTTATGTTTAAGAAGTTATTCCACTTTCTAATCAGGATATCCATGTTTAGCATGTTTGGACATATGGCAAGTTCTTCAAGCTTCTAATCAAACCAGGATAAATCACTATGTAAGAAGCTTGATTTGCAACCATTAGTCAATGGAGAGTATCCATGAAGTTGATTAAATCCCAAAGGAGTTATGTTTAAGAAGTTATTCCACTTTCTAATCAGGATATTCATGTTTAGCCTGTTTGGACATATGGCAAGTTCTTCAAGATCCTAATCAAACCAAGATGAATCACTATGTAAGAAGATTGATTTGCAACCATATCCAGTGGAGAGCATCCATGAAGTTTAATAAATCCCAAAAGAATTATGTTTAAGAAGTTATTCAACTTTCTAATCACGATATCCATGTTTAGCATGTTTGGACATATAGCAAGTTCTTCAAGCTTCTAATCAAACCAGGATGAATCACTATGTAAAAAGCTTGATTTGGATCCATTAATCAATGGAGAGTCTTTCATGAAGTCGAATAAATCCCATAGGAGTTATGTTGAATAACTTATTCCACTTTCTAATCATGATATCCATGTTTAGCATGTTTTGACATATGGTAAGTTCTTCAAGCTTCTAATCAAACCCGGATGAATCACTATGTAAGAAGCTTGATTTGGAACCATTATTCAGTGGAGAGTATCCATGAAGTTTAATTAATCCCAAAGGAATTATGTTTAAGAAGTTATTCTACTTTCTAATCAGGATATCCATGGTTAGCCTGTTTGGACATATGGCAAGTTCTTCAAGCTCCTAATCAAAGTAGGATGAATCACTATGTAAGAAGATTGATTTGGAACCATTATTCAGTGGAGAGTATCCATGAAGTTGAATAAATCCCAAAGGAGTTATGTTTAAGAAGTTATTCCACTTTCTAATCAGGATATCCATGTTTAGCCTTTTTTGACATATGGCTAAGTCTGCAAGCTTCTAATCAAACCAGGATGAATTATTATGTAAGAAGCTTGATTTGGAACCATCATTCAGTGGAGAGTATCCATGAAGTTGAATAAATCACAAAGGAGTTATGTTTAAGAAGTTATTCCACTTTTTAATCAGGATATCCATTTTTAGCATGTTTGGATATATGGCAAGTTCTTCAAGCTTCTAATCAAACCAGGATGAATCACTAGGTAAAAAGCTTTATTTCGAACCATTAATCAATGTAGAGTCTTTCATGAAGTTGAATAAATCCCATAGGAGTTATGTTGAAGAAGTTATTCCACTTTCTAATCAGGATATCCATGTTTAGCATGTTTGGACATATGGCAAGTTCTTCATGTTTCTAAACAAACTGAAATGGACTTTTCAAGGGTCCAAGTATCAAAGTAGTATAAGAGATTGTCAATCCAATCTTAAGTTTCTAGATCAATGAGAATGCAAATCAAGTTCAAGCTAAGCAGATGCAGTATTTCAGATTGTAACAGGACTATCAAGCAAACGGTATAAATGGATTAACTTTCAATGGAAGTAAATGAGAACCCAGGGGTGAGGGTATAGATTTCAGGTGATTTGGATCCAACTAAGAGTGGCAAAATAATGATCAACAGGCTTTATGAGTCTAGACAAGTAATTAGGCTAATCCTTTCCCAAGACAATAGCCCCTTTGAAGTCAAAGATTAGACACAAATTCCTTTGGTCTAATCTTATCAAGAAGCAATAAAGCACAGGTCTTTCAACTATCTAAGAAGTTCAACATCAAATGCCTTTGGCTAAACTATCTAAGAACTCATTATCTTTGGCTCAGACATTTTATCGAACACCTTCCGGGTGATAAATGTCCAAGATCAAGATTTGAGATGATCAGGCTAAACCCAGCATTAAGAACAAGATAATAAGTATATAACTCTAATGATCTAACCCTAAACACTCTTAATCATCACCAAACCACCCTAATCACCCAAACCCACAGGTTCAAAAGGAGTCTACTCACTAATCATCATGATCACCCTTAAACCCATGGTTGATCTGAGGTTAATCATGATGAAGAACAAGTTTAATCAATCAACACACAGAAAATAGATGAAAAGGGAACTAAAGATTAGATCTTTCACCAAAATACCAATGTGTTTCTAGAGNACAGGTTCAAAAGGAGTCTACTCACTAATCATCATGATCACCCTTAAACCCATGGTTGATCTGAGGTTAATCATGATGAAGAACAAGTTTAATCAATCAACACACAGAAAATAGATGAAAAGGGAACTAAAGATTAGATCTTTCACCAAAATACCAATGTGTTTCTAGAGAAAACAAGATAGATCCTTGTTTTAGGTTTCAGAAAGTATTTATAGTCTCTAAAAAAGCAGGTGGGCCCAGTTAACAAGTCTGGGAAAACCCACAAAACATCATAAATTCGACTAAGTGAAAAATCCAAAACGGGTGCATCGAGCCTCTGTGATCACCCGCTCCAGCTCCACAGCGGCCTCTCTTCCCCGCTCCAAGGGCCCGCTCCGTGATGCTCGACATTCGGAATAAATGCCGAGCGGTTGGCACCAGTCGGTGCGCTTGCCCGCTCCAGCCGTCTGGTCTCCTCGAATAAATGCCGAGCGGTTGGCACCAGTCGGTGCGCTTGCCCGCTCCAGCCGTATGGTCTCCTCGAATAAATGCCGAGCGGTCTCCCTTGGTCGGTGCAACAGCCCGCTCCAGTCGTTTGCTTCTGAATGAAATGCCGAGCGGTCTCCCTCGGTCGGTGCAACAGCCCGCTCCAGTCGTTTGGTCTTGGTTCTGATCGCCTTTTGCCCCTTTTTGAACCATAATGCCTCCCAATACCTCCACTAACTCCAATTGGTGCTCCAATACCTGATGAATGCAGATGCATGCAGAATGGAGACTAAAATGACTAAACTCTAGCCTAAATGATTAATATGCACTAGAACAAGTGACCTAAACAATGTAAATAATGCAAAACATCAACTCCCCCACACTAATCCTTTACTTGTCCTCAAGGAAAGCTTGGGAAACCAAATGTTAATGAACCTAAAGCCTTAAGGAACCCTTCATAGCCACCAATATGTCATCTTTACAAAATCATAACAAGTAGCATGAGCAAAACATCTCAACAAACTCTAACTTCTCTAGGCCTATCTTAACTCCTTAACCTTTACACTTGGCTTCATGAATCCACAAGCAAACCAATCACCAAACTCTCACATTCATTAGACAATACAAGATGAGTT
>MU106559.1:98446-118177 GCA_012274485.2 Sinapis alba
TCTTTTTCAATTTTTTTGGTTTTTCTATGCAAATAAGTATGCAATGCATGATATCAAGTAAACACTCAAAGAAAATATGATTAGTAAACTGGCACCTCCCCCACACTTAGATCACACAGTCTCTGTGTTGGTAAGTGAGAGAAGGCACCACAAAGAAATACTAAATGCAATGGTATGTACAATGGAAGTGAAGGAGTACCTTTTTATGGGTTTTGGTTGGAGGCAAATGCCTCATCCTCCTCGGGGAAGGTAGCATGATAGTTCCAGTGTGGGTTGCTCTCGACGTCTTCTCCATTCCCGTCGGAGGAAGAGGGGGAGCAATTTCCAGAGTTGGATGTAGGGGCAATGGGATTACGCTTCAGACGCTGGAGCTGTCGTTCCGAGAGTGGAAAGCCTAGCTCTAGTGAGGGATCTCCATGTGGGTGGTGAGGTTGAGGATGTGGTGCTGATGAACCAGCTCCCCTGAAGCGAGCTCGAACTTCTACATCAAAAGGAAAAGGAGTTGCTGTGGAGAAGGAAAAGAGCTCAACGCCAACTGTGACCCAACTATACAACCACTTGATGAATGGAGTCTCTTGGTCTCCAACAAGGTTTGCTGATCCTAGGACGATGGAAGGATTAGAGATTGAATCTGATGTGAGGACGATGCTGTTCCACATGAACATGGAAACCTTTGGGTCCATGGCTTACCCAACCTATAAAGAAGTCTCTTGTCAGTTCCTATCCACCTTGGAGGCTACATTTCATCACGATGCTGAACATCTACATGAAGGTTGGGGAAGGATCAAGTTTAAGGTCAATGGCAAGACCCACCGAATGACCTTCAGAGAGATTGGAGAAGCACTGCAACTTCAAGACAATGAGGATCTCGACGTCCCAAAGTACCAAGATGTACCTTCATCAGTTTGGAAGTTGATCAGCGGGAACAAGCACTCTACGGGCAAGGACAAAAACTCCGCCATAAGACACCCATCAATACGTTATCTCCACAGGATAATTGTCCATACCCTGTACCCAAGGAAAGAACCAGGGACAGTGAATGAAGAAGAGCTGAGGCTACTATGTCAGACCATTCTAGTGTATGCACCGCCTTCAAAGCTATCACTTCCCAGCACTGACATATTCAGAGATTTCGGAATGGTGGGGTTCTTCGTGGCGAGGCTGATGCACTATAAAGATTGGGTGTGGACAACTGGTGATCTCAGCCCCCAAATGGGAATTGGAGGCATGATAACACTGCTACTCACTGCTAAGGGTGTTGATTTGGGGTATGATGCAGCATGACCGCTTTACATTGATGCCCCTTACCTAAGGAATATCGGGTACCTAAAGGGATTGCACCAGGGGAACCTTGTCTACACCTACCAGTTATATGGCAAGGCAGTGGAACTCCTACTTCCAAATGAAGAGCTTACAAGTCTAGACAACCCTTGTATCATCAGTTTTGACATCCCGGAAGCCAATTTTTTGGGACCCCATGGACCTCTTGACCCTATCTCCAACCCAAAGAAGAAAAGAGCAGGTGTACCAGCTCATTCTTCGTGGGATGACTCTCCTGAACCCTCTTCCGGTCTTGTTTATCGTCCCCCTCGGTACTATTTCGACCAGCACGTGGGAGCCATACCTCAAGGTCCCCTCCGGGATGCCCACGAGCAGATTGGGAAGCTCCAAAGATGGAACAAAGCTCAGGACAAAACGATTTTCAAGCTGAAGAAAAAGTACAAGGAGCTCAAAAAGACTGTCAAGCAGGAAGCCAAGGCATCTGCTCAGTTCATGAAGAAAGTGGGTGATCTACTGGTCAAAGGAGGAGTAGGAGGTTGCAGTTCCGCCGATTTCATCCTACAGGCTACTTCAGAACCACATCCTCACGAATCAACCCATGGACTTTCGCTGTGGTTGCCCGCTCCGGATTTGGCGAGTTTCATTGCTTTAAGCAAGCGGTTGCCCTGACCCGCTGTGGTTGCCCGCTCCGGATTTGGCGAGGTTCATTGCTTTAAGCGAGCGGTTGCCCTGGGTCGCTGTGATTGGTCGCTCCAAGCATGGAGCGACCCCCTTTACCCGCTTCGTTGACCCGCTCTGGAGCCTCCCTTTTGTCGCGAAAACCCGAGCGGCCGATATCACCCGCTGTAACCTCCCGCTGGTATGTCTTTGAAAACTGGAGTGGCTCATGTAGCCTGGTGCAGACAACCGCTCTGACCCACGGGTATGAATTTCACCCGAGACTCACTCAGTCTACTTAACAAAAAGTCTTGGAAAGAAAATATGTACAAGGATAGACATGGGACTTCCTCCCAAGCGAGCTTGTTTTAAGTCTCTAGCTTGACTTTCTTCCCCTTGGGACTAGGCGAGGGTAGGTTCGGAGAGCGGAACAGAAGTTCCTTCCTCCTCTGCTGGGGTTGCTAAGTACAGCTTCAATCTCTGACCATTGACCGTAAAATCTCCACCGTCTTTGTTCCATAGAACTTTTGCTCCATATGGCCTGACCTCTTTGATCTTGAATGGACCAGACCATCTTGACTTTAGCTTTCCGTGGAACAGTTTCAACCTAGAATTATAGAGCAGTACTTGAGCTCCTGCACTGAATTCCCTTCTGAGGATCTTCTTATCATGGAAAGCCTTAGTCTTCTCTTTATAGATTCTTGAGTTCTCAAAAGCATCCAGTCTGATTTCATCAAGTTCATTCAGCTGAATCAACCTCTTCTCTTTTGATGTCTTGATATCAAAGTTTAGCAACTTGACTGCCCACAACGCTTTGTACTCAATCTCAACAGGCAAGTGGCAAGCTTTCCCATAGACAAGGTTGATTGGTGTTGTACCTAATGGGGTTTTGTAGGCTTTCCTGTAGGCCCATAGTGCATCATCAAGCTTGATGGACCAGTCCTTTCTTGTTGTTCCAACACTCTTCTCTAAAATGGCTTTAATTTCTCTGTTGGAGATTTCAACTTGCCCACTCGTTTGAGGATGATAAGGGGTTGCAACCTTGTGCTTCACACAGTTCTTCTTAAGAAGACTTTCAAATAGTTTGTTGATGAAGAGAGAGCCTCCATCACTGATCACAACCCTGGGAACTCCAAATCTTGGGAAGATGATGCTCTTGAACATCTTGAGGACAACTCTAGCATCGTTAGTTGGACTGGCTATTGCTTCCACCCACTTGGACACATAGTCCACAGCCACAAGAATGTATGTGTTGCCAAATGAAGGGGGGAAGGGTCCCATGAAATCAATTCCTCAAACATCAAACACCTCCACTTCAAGAATCGGGTTTTGAGGCATCTCATTCCTCTTGGTGATGTTTCCTCTTCTTTGGCAAGGATCACACCTTGACACAAAATCCTGAGTGTTCTTGAACATATGTGGCCACCAAAACCCAGCTTGTAACACTTTAGAGACTGTCTTGAAGGTAGCAAAATGGCCTCCATAGGATGATCCATGACAATGCGTAAGGATCCCTTCAACTTCTTCTTCAGCAACCACTCTTCTATAAAGCTGATCTCTACAGAGTATGTAGAGGTAAGGCTCATCCCAAAAGTATCTCTTGACATCTTTGTAGAACTTCTTCTTAGCATACCCTTGAAGTCCCAAAGGTTCCTTCCCACAAGCCAAGTAGTTCACTAGATCAGCATACCAAGGTTCCTTCTCATCTGCTACTTTGATCTCTTCAAGCTTCTTACCGGTTTCGCAAGCTGTTACCACTGCTCTGATTGCCATGATCTGCTCCTCTGGAAGTCCTTCATCAATAGGAATTCCACACTCAACTCTCAGTCTTGACAAGTGATCTGCCACACCATTCTCGACCCCAGGTTTGTCTTTGATCTCAAGATCAAACTCTTGAAACAACATAATCCATCTCAATAATCTTGGCTTAGCATCTTTCTTGGCTAGGAGGTGTCTCAGTGCTGCGTGATCAGTGTAGACAATCACCTTAGAGCCAACCAAATAGCTTCTGAACTTCTCAAAGGCATATACAATAGCCAATAACTCCTTCTCAGTTGTAGCATACTTCATTTGGGCTTCATCCAAAGTTCTGCTAGCATAGTAGATCACATGAGTTTTCTTGTCCTTCTTCTGTCCCAATACAGCCCCAACAGCGTAGTCACTTGCATCACACATGATTTCAAAGGGAAGATCCCAATCAGGTGGCTGGACAATGGGTGCACAAATTAGTTCACTCTTCAATCTTTTGAAGGCCTCAAGACACTCTCCATCAAAACTAAAGACAGTATCCTTGCATAGCAGCTTAGTCAATGGCCTAGCAATCTTGGAAAAATCCTTGATGAATCTCCTGTAGAAGCCTGCATGCCCAAGAAAACTCCTGATGTCTTTCACTGATCTCGGTGGAGTCAAACCAACCATCACATCAATCTTAGCGTTATCCACTTCAATGCCTTTCTCAGAAATTTTGTGCCCCAACACTATGCCTTCTCTAACCATGAAGTGACACTTCTCCAAGTTGAGAACCAGGTTGGTGTCCTTGCAGCGTTGTAATACCCTGCACAAGTTGGACAAACACGCAGAAAATGAAGATCCGTAGACAGAGAAGTCATCCATAAATACCTCCACAACATCCTCAATAAGATCAGAGAATATAGACATCATGCACCTTTGAAAGGTGGCTGGAGCATTACATAGTTCAAACGGCATTCTTCGATAGGCGAAGGTGCCATAAGGACATGTGAATGTCGTTTTCTCCTGGTCATTGGGGTGTATGGGGATCTGGAAGAATCCGGAATACCCATCAAGAAAGCAATAATAAGGATGGTTCGCTAATCTCTCTAACATATATTCAATAAATGGTAATGGGAATGATCTTTTCTAGAGGCAGAGTTAAGCTTTCGGTAATCAATACACATCCTATGCCCTGTTATGGTCCTAGTTGGTATCAATTCATTCTTTTCATTTTTGACCACAGTAATACCCCCTTTCTTTGGGACAACATGCACAGGGGACACCCACTTGCTATCAAAGATAGGATAAATTACACCCGCATCTAGGAGTTTCAGAATCTCTTTCTTTACAACATCTTTCAAGTTAGGATTCAACCTCCTTTGATGTTCTATAGAAGTCATTGATTCGTCCTCAAGATGAATCCTATGCATGCACAAAGAAGGGGATATCCCTTTGATATCATCTAGTGAGTACCCTATTGCTTTTCTAAACCTTTTGAGTTCGCCTAAAAGTCTAAGCAACTCATGTTCTTCAAGATCACTATTNCTATGCATGCACAAAGAAGGGGATATCCCTTTGATATCATCTAGTGAGTACCCTATTGCTTTTCTAAACCTTTTGAGTTCGCCTAAAAGTCTAAGCAACTCATGTTCATCAAGATCACTATTCACAATCACCGGATAAGTATCATTGGGACCGAGAAATGCGTACCTTAGCCCTGAAGGGAGTGGCTTGAGGTCGATCTTTGGAGCTTTTAGCTCACTCCAATCGGCATCCCTGGATCCGGTTTGAACAGCAGCTGTGGTGGCATGGCCAGTGTTGAGGGGAAGCATCATAATCTTGTCTTCTCCAACTGATTCTGGATGAGAATCCATCATCTTCCCATACACCTTGCTCACTTCATCTTGAACCAACTGAACTTCTCTACCAGTAGTGAGGGCATGCTGCAAGGAATCTTCCAGTGCCAACTCTTCCAAGAACTCATCAGCCAAAGCATCCATCTCTTCTACATAGATGACCTGTCCTTGGATGGTTGGTTTCTTCATCACCTCTTTGACATCGAAATGTAGAGTGTTTCCCTTGCCAAGGTTCAGGTCTATCTTGCCATCTCTTACATTCACTATAGCTCCAGCAGTTGCAAGGAAAGGCCTACCCAAGATCAAAGGGTCCTTGGGCTCTTCATCCATCTCAAGTACTACAAAATCAGTTGGAACCTCGCAGTTTCCAATCATGACTGGTAGATCCTCCAATATGCCAATAGGAAGCTTCACTGATCTGTCAGCTAGCACCAAAGATATCCTACACTTCTTGTACTGAGTGAAACCAAGCTTCTTGGCAATAGACAGAGGCATGAGACTAACACTTGCTCCCAAATCACACAAACACCTCTCAAATGTCAAAGGTCCAATAGCACAGGGTAGTGTGAAGCTACCTGGGTCTTCAAGCTTCTTTGGAATTGTTAACCTTTGGATGATTGCACTACATTCATGTGTGAGAACTACCATCCCTTCCATCGCCTTCTTTTTCTTTGTAACAGCATCTTTCAGGAATTTACTGTATTGGGGAACAAGCATGAAGACATCTATGATAGGCATGGTGATCTGAACTTCACTCATTTGTTTGTCAAAGAGAGCCTTATATTGTTCCAAAAGCTGCTTCTTGAATCTACCAGGAAAAAGGAGTTTTGGTTCATAGGGAGGGGGATTGAATGGAGCTCTCTTTGGTGAGGTAGACCCTTCATTGTTCTTCAAATCTGTCTTTCCTTCTCCAAGTTTCCCTTTCCCTTTAGCTTCAACTATCTTCTCTATGATTTCCTCATTAGTCTTTTCATCCACAATCACTACATCATCATCTACATTGATGACCACCTCCCCAACTTGGGACTCATTATCCTTAATGAGAACTCTAGTAGGCAGCTCCCTACCACTTCGCAGTGTAATTGCCTTCATTGTCTCCTTTGGATTTTGCTCTGATTTACCAGGAAGAGATCCTTATTGGCGGCTAGATGTAGAGGTGAAGGAAGCAAACTGATTCTCCAAAGCTTTAAACTTGTTGTTGAGCTCATTGTAACTCCCATCAATCTTTGTGTGGATGTTTTTCAACTCATACCCAATGTTCTTCTCACTCCTTGCTTGAGCATCCAAAAGCTGCTTGAACATAGCCTCTACATTGGAGCCTGTAGAGGGGGAGTTTGAAGAGGCTCCTTGTGTTTGAGTGGGTTGGTTGCTCTTGTTGGAGAAACCTGGTGGAGGATAGTTTTGCTTGGCTTGGTAACCTCCTTGGTTGTTGAAAGGCTTTTGTTGATAGCTGTTGCACTGGAAGTTTGGCTCCTTCTTGTACCATGTACCATTAGCATTGACAAAGCATAATTCTTCCTGACCTTCAAGACCATCAACCTCATTGGCTACCACTGTCTCCTCTTTGCTCGTTTCACCAACAAAGTTCACCTTCTCTTGTTTAGCTCTATCCAATAGAAGCATATCAATCTTTTCTTGTAGGGATTTCAGCTCTTTCCTTGTGCTTTGATCATCACCTCCACTGCCTCTATTGCACCTATCATGATCTTCACTTGAAACAGAATCACTCTTAGCCATGTTCTCTACCAGCTCCAAAGCTTCATCTTCAGTTCTGCCCAAGAAGTACCTGTTGCTAGCAGTATCGAGTAGACTTCGATATTTTGGAAGAGCACCTCTGTAAATGATGCTGAGTTGGCTCTCTAGAGTGAAGCCATGATGGGGACATTGAGAGATGTAGCTTCTGAATCTTTCATAGGCTTCCCCAAAACTCTCAAGATTCTTTTGTTGAAACCCTGAAATATCATACCTCAGCTTTGCAGTCCGTGATGTGGAGAAGAACTTGTCAAGGAAAGCTCTCTTGCAGTCGTCCCAAGTAGTGATAGAGTCACTGGGGATGTTCTTCTCCCATATGTGAGCCTTGCCTCCAAAAGAGAATGGAAAAAGTCTCAGCTTGAGAGCATCTTCAGAGATGCCATTTGTCTTTGACAATCCACAGTACTTATTGAACTGATCCAAGTGATCAAATGGGTCTTCTAGAGGGAGTCCATTGTACTTGTGGTTTTCAATCATGTTGATCAGGCTGGACTTGATCTCAAAGTTATTTGCAGCCACAGCTGGAGCACGAATACCCAGTCTATTCCCATGGATATGAGGCTGATCATATGTACCGATGGGGCGAGCCTGGCGCTGTGGGTGTTGAGGGCGAGGGTTGGCAGCTCCCTCCCCAATGCCTCCATGGGCAGCTCCCATAAGAGGTTCTTCATCTTGATGTTGCTCTTGATTGTGTTCCATCTCAAGTCCCAATCTATCTAGATGAGCTTGTCTCTCGTCTTCTCTTCTCTTTCTTGTATTCTCCCTTTCCAAGGCTCGGATGTTTTCAACTCTTGGAACAAGGTTTGATGGCCCTCTACTCCTTAAGTTCATACACCTGACATTCAAAAGGGATTGAAAGATGGAGTGTTAGTAACAAAGTAATGAAAAATAAGACTTAGTCTCAAACAATGACCAAATCTCAATGTCTAAAATAACTTAGAACTGGCAACGGCGCCAAATTTGAAATGGACTTTTCAAAGGTCCAAGTATCAAAGTAGTATAAGAGATTGTCAATCCAATCCTAAGTTTCTAGAACAGTGAGAATGCAAATCGAGTTCAAGCTAAGCAGATGCAGTATTTCAGATTGTAACAGAACTATCAAGCAAACAGTATAAATAGATTAACTTTCAATGGATGTAAATAAGAACCCAGGGGTGAGGGTATAGATTTCAGGTGGTTTAGATCCAACTAAGAGTGGCAAAGAAATGATCAACAGGTTCTATGAGTCTAGACAAGTAAATAGGCTAATCCTTTCCCAAGACAATAGCCCTTTTGAAGTCAAAGATTAAACACAAATCCCTTTGGTCTAATCTTATCAACAAGCAATATAGCACAGGTCTTTCAACTATCTAAGAAGTCTAGCATCAAATGCCTTTGGCTAAACTATCTAAGAACTCATTATCTTTGGCTCAGACATTTTATCGAACACCTTCCGGGTGATAAATGTCCAAGATCAAGATTTGAGATGATCAGGCTAAACCCAGCATTAAGAACAAGATAATAAGTATAGAACTCTAATGATCTAATCCTAAACACCCTTAATCATCACCAAACCACCCTAATCACCCAAACCCACAGGTTCAAAGGGAGTCTACTCACTAATCATCATGATCACCCTTAAACCCATGGTTGATCTGAGGTTAATCATGATGAAGAACAAGTTTAATCAATCAACACACAGAAAATAGATGAAAAGGGAACTAAAGATTAGATCTTTCACCAAAATACCAATGTGTTTCTAGAGAAAACAAGATAGATCCTTGTTTTAGGTTTCAGAAAGTATTTATAGTCTCTAAAAAAGCAGGTGGGCCCAGTTAACAAGTCTGGGAAAACCCACAAAACATCATAAATTCGACTAAGTGAAAAATCCAAAACGGGTGCATCGAGCCGCTGTGATCACCCGCTCAAGCTCCACAGCGGCCTCTCTTCCCCGCTCCAAGAGCCCGCTCCGTGATGCTCGACATTCGGAATAAATGCCGAGCGGTTGGCACCAGTCGGTGCGCTTGCCCGCTCAAGCCGTCTGGTCTCCTCGAATAAATGCCGAGCGGTTGGCACCAGTCGGTGCGCTTGCCCGCTCCAGCCGTATGGTCTCCTCGAATAAATGCCGAGCGGTCTCCCTTGGTCGGTGCAACAGCCCGCTCCAGTCGTTTGCTTCTGAATGAAATGCCGAGCGGTCTCCCTCGGTCGGTGCAACAGCCCGCTCCAGTCGTTTGGTCTTGGTTCTGATCGCCTTTTGCCCCTTTTTGAACCATAATGCCTCCCAATACCTCCACTAACTCAAATTGGTGCTCCAATACCTGATGAATGCAGATGCATGCAGAATGGAGACTAAAATGACTAAACTCTAGCCTAAATGATTAATATGCACTAGAACAAGTGACCTAAACAATGCAAATAATGCAAAACATCAACTCCCCCACACTAATCCTTTACTTGTCCTCAAGGAAAGCTTGGGAAACCAAATGTTAATGAACCTAAAGCCTTAAGGAACCCTTCATAGCCACCAATATGTCATCTTTACAAAATCATAACATTTCATAATTCATGCTATATCTTTTGTGAAACTCTTTGGCTCCTTTTCTTCTCTTGTTTAGTTCTAGACTTGACCTGAAAAACCTCAAACATACTTATTAAACACTTAAAGATAAATAAAGATAAAGAAATATGTACAATGGATAAAGTCTTAAGAGAAAATGAGATATCTCTAGGGTTTTTGGGTCTAAATTTATTTATAGAGGTCTTAAACTCGTGTTGGTTTAATTGAAATTAAACCGGGTCAAACCGAAATAAACCGGTCAACATGATAAAATCATGTTTGTCTTCTCCACAGCGGCCTTCGCATCCCGCACTACCAAGCCGCTCCGATGCTTGACCTTCGATCTGGAATTTGCCGAGCGGGTTCATCAAGCTGCTACCATTGCCTGTTCCAGTTTGTGTTCGAGAATGAAGATTCTGGAGCGGTCGTGATACTCCACAATGGCCACTCGCTCCCAAGTGCAGTGTCTTTGCGAGCGACGTCTCATCCCCGCTACACTGAACCGCTCCAAGGCTTTGAAATCGATTGCTGCAACGTATCGTCTTCTTCTTCGTGTCCGTTAATCTGAAATGTGACTGCTCTAGCCACGACACCACCTGATCCCTTGCTCCATGGCTTCTGCAAACTCGCCATCATCTCCTCCAAGCGACGACCACCGGACAAAGCTTTCACGGCGAGTTCTTCATCTCCGGAATCAAGCACACGTCCAACTTCCTTACCGTTGCTCGATCCGTCTTAAACTCAGCTCCGTCGTCTTCGTCAGGCCCAGATTATCCGTTGTCTTCAGTTAATAGACTCGCCGTGTAGTTAAGTCTCCGGATCCGGCAAGGGAAAAGCTCGTGAGCTCTAATGGCCATTTTCGTTTTATTTGCAAAACAGGTCCTTGGACTTCTGGCTCTTTTCGCATTGGCCCCAAGACTTTTGGATTTACAAATGTATCCTCACGAATCAACCCATGGACTTTCGATTGTGCAATCAAACCCAAGCGAATATTTTCAAATTGCAACTTTGGTCCCTGAATTTCGTCTTCTTTTGTTTCAGACCTTGGACTTCCAAAATTGCAGAAACGTCCTTGCAATTTGACCCAAAACTTCTAATTGTGCACTCCAAACCCTGCTATATGCAATTATGCATGCAAATGCAATATATACATCTAAATGCATACTAAAATGATCATAATAAACTAAAATATGAATCTAAAAACTATCAAAATCAAGAGATATCAACTCCCCCACACTAGTTCTTTACTTGTCCTCAAGGAAAGCTTAGGAAACTAAATGACAATGATCCTAAAGCCTTAAGGAACCCTTCATAGCCACCAATATGCCATCTTTACAAAATCATAACAAGTAGCATGAGCAAAGCATCTCAACAAACTCTAACTTCTCTAGGCCTATCTCAAAACCTTAGCCTTTACATTCGCCTTCAAGAATCCACAAGCAAACCAATCACCAAACTCTCACATTCATTAGACAATATAAGATAAGTTCTTGCACATGGAGACTTGATCTTAGTCATTTGGCTTGGTATGATAAAAAGGAAACAATGTGAAAAGAGAGGGGTTTCAGATGCTTCAATACAATGTGGCAACAATCAAGAAAAAGGAGCTAGATAATTATGCAAAATTTATCTAAGAAAGGAAGCAATTCATGCATACATAGGCCAGTTCTCATCATTCTACCCTTCCTAAGCAAATGCCAACTTCTACCCTTCTTTTTTTTTTTTCACCTCACCTCAAGAATTACACTCATTCTCATCTCACACCCAAAGATCACTATTTCTCTTTCATTTCCTTAACTAACTAGAAACTTTTCTTTTACATACATAGCTCTCTATTCATCTCTTCATTCCCCACTACTTATTACTTCTTTTTTTTCTTTTCTTTTCTTTTCTTTTCTTTTCTTATCTTTTTTTTTTTTTTTTTATTCAATGTGGGGAAATACACTTAGACACTAGAGCTCTTTTCATTTTCTTTTAAGTTCCTAGAAGTTAGTCTTTTTGAGTCAACTTTCACTCACCAAAACATTAAAGCTCATAAACCCAACCATTCTCGTAAATGCTAGCTCTAAAGAGGTCCTAATGCTAGCCAAAGATGAGAACAAACCCATGTCGCTCCCAATACTCTCAAGATTTTGCACATGAATAGATATTAAATAAGAGACCTCAGTCAAGCAAATCAATGATGGCTGCAATGAATGGTAAGGGTTTAAGGGTATGGGAGTGCCATTTGGGTTAACAAGAGAGTGGTGAAATGGATGAGATAATCCAAATGTGTATGAAATCCATGACCAAGTATGCAAATGCCCATATGCAAGAGAGATTAAGTTCATTCAGTTCAAGTTCAGACTGGAGTTTGTTTCAAGGCAAGCAAGCTTCATCAATCAAACAAGTTTCAAGAGGAGTTTTCAAGGCTCGAAATTTACAAGCTATTAAGAGAATGCTCAAGCTACTTATTATGATTGAGAATGATAACACATTGGGTTCTTTGCATGAGCTCTTAAGGTTTCTACAAATATAAATGATGCACACTACATGCTCTAGACTCAATCCTAAGATGCAAATGATGCAACTAGATGCTTCTTTTAGGATTTTTTTTTTTTTCAATTTTTTTTTTCTATGCAAATAAGTATGCAATGCAATGCATGAGACTCATGACAAGTAGACAAAACAGAAAATGAAGTGAGATAGTAGACTCTCCCCCAAACTTACTTCACACAGTCTCTTGTGTGAGAGTAAGCTCAAAGAAGAGATCTAAGAGAAAGAAAGAAACATGATAACTAAATATGTACAAGGTTGAAGTGACACTTACTTGGAGTTATTGGCTAAATTTGGGTGGTAGAGGACCCTTGCCTCAGATTTATTTCACCGGTAGAAACAGACGAAAGTGAAGAAGCGAAAGCGGGCGTCTAAAGGCGCAATGTTTGGCTCCTTTTCTTCTCTTGTTTAGTTCTAGACTTGACCTGAAAAACCTCAAACATACTTATTAAACACTTAAAGATAAATAAAGATAAAGAAATATGTACAATGGATAAACATGGGACTTCCTCCCAAGTGAGCTTGTTTTAAGTCTCTAGCTTAACTTTGTGTGCTTGCTAATCATAAGAATCAAAAGGTTGAGCCAATGCACCTTTGGTCCTTCTCCTGCAAACACAAGAAACAAAGTGTGCAAGGGAGCACACTACTGTCCATAGATAATAGACAGATTTTTCATCAAAGAGTTTCACAAAGATATAGCATGAATTATGAAATGCTCCTTGAGATTGAATTGGTCATGAGAATTAAATGCATTTGGTGGAAAGACAAAATCAACTACAGGTTCAAACGAGGTTTTAACAAAGTAGTCAATTATATCTCCATCAATCAAATAAAACGCAATATCCTCATTCTCATGATTGTTTTTGGCAAGGGAGTTTTCTATATCAAGCAAGAGCTTATCCACATCAAGTTCATCCCCTAACTCAGTTGGTTCAAGAAGAGTTCTAGATTCATCAAGCATCAAAATGAGATCAATTGAATCTCAAAGATAGTTCTTGTTAAAACAAACTTCAATATGATCTCTAGTAAGCTTTTCTACTCTCAAATCATCTAAATTTTTAGTCTCACATATCAGATCAAGACATTCATTTATGAGCACTAAAAAATTAAGATCAGGGGCAATTTCTTCAACATAAGGCAAGCAAATATTCTCAAAATGAAGTTCTAAGTTTGAATTGCATATACCTTCTAGCTGAGTTGGTGGAACCCAATATATTACCTCTTTAAGATCATGAGCTTTCTTCATCTCATCAGTTGTAACTTCCCTTCCTTCAAATTCAGCTCGGTCCCAAATAAGACTCATCCGGATTGTTCTTGCGAGGGTAATACTTGTCGTCCTCCAATTCTCTTTCTCTCGTTGCAGCCAATATAATTGCACCCTCTTCTCTGGTGTGAGTATGTGTATATCAAAGGGTGGTGGTTCCATATATAGCTCATCTTCAATGTGATCTTCAAATGTGTCTTCCTCTTCTTGTGACCAAGATAAGTGGCTTGCAACCATCACTACAAACACACAAAAACTGGAATAGAAAGTTAGTAACTATACAAAGCAAAACAAAGCATAAGAAAGTAAAGCTTAATCTCAAGAAAGTGTGCAATCCTAATGACAAATCTACTTACTTCCCCGGCAACGGCGCCAAATTGATATTCGCGTTTACACACTCACCAATTAACCTAATGTGCACTCTACCACAATCGAATGGTATATCGATGCAGCACTTTAGGATCGAATCCACAAGGAACTAATGATCTATAACACTAAGAATTCACAAACTCTCTTAATCTAAGCAAATAGGAAGATGATTGATTGGTAACAAGCTAAGATCCTAGAAATATAAACAAGGTGATCTCAAATTCAATCAAGAAATAAGTGCAAGAACTAATCAATAATTAAGGATGGATCCATGGGCAAGATAATTGATATAAGGTGATCAAGGTTCAATCTCNACAAGGTGATCTCAAATTCAATCAAGAAATAAGTGCAAGAACTAATCAATAATTAAGGATGGATCCATGGGCAAGATAATTGATATAAGGTGATCAAGGTTCAATATCAGATGTTCAAACAAACAATCAACAAGTCTATAGGTCTAGAACTCATTCAAATAGATTAATCCACTCCCGTGACAATAATCTCTATGCTAATCATGCATTAAACATCAACTCCCGTTGGCCTAACACATTCAAGCATGTATAAATAACAAGTCTATTAACCACTGAACATCTCAGGCATCAACTCCCGTTGGCAAAATATGTAAAGGACAATATTAGGTTGGATCAGACATTTCATCGAACACCTTCCGGGTGTGAAATGACTAAAGCTCTAAATCAACTTGATCAAAGTTAATCTAGCATTAAGAACACCTAACAAGCATAGAACAATGTTAATCAAGCAAGAAACATCCTAAATATCCACCTAATCACCCTAATCTACTTAACCCATGAATCACAAGATGATTACTCGCTAATCTCCATGATAAACCTTAAATCCATGTAAGATTCAAGGCTAATCATGTTGATGATTAAGAAAAACAAGATATAAGATGAAGTATTTCCTTAAAATGGTAAAAAGATTCAAGCTTTTACAAGATTAGACAAAGTCTTAAGAGAAATGAGATATCTCTAGGGTTTTTGGGTCTAAATTTATTTATAGAGGTCTTAAACTCGTGTTGGTTTAATTGAAATTAAACCGGGTCAAACCGAAATAAACCGGTCAACATAATAAAATCATGTTTGTCTTCTCCACAGCGGCCTTCGCATCCCGCACTACCAAGCCGCTCCGATGCTTGACCTTCGATCTGGAATTTGCCGAGCGGGTTCATCAAGCCGCTACCATTGCCCGTTCCAGTTTTTGTTCGAGAATGAAGATTCTGGAGCGGTCGTGATACTCCGCAATGGCCACTCGCTCCCAGATGCAGTGTCTTTGCGAGCGACGTCTCATCCCCGCTACACTGAACCGCTCCAAGGCTTTGAAATCGATTGCTGCAACTTATCGTCTTCTTCTTCGTGTCCGTTAATCTGAAATGTGACTGCTCTAGCCACGACACCCCCTGATCCCTTGCTCCATGGCTTCTGCAAACTCGCCATCATCTCCTCCAAGCGACGACCACCGGACAAAGCTTTCACGGCGAGTTCTTCATCTCCAGAATCAAGCACACGTCCAACTTCCTTACCGTTGCTCGATCCGTCTTAAACTCAGCTCCGTTGTCTTCGTCAGGCCCAGATTATCCGTCGTCTTCCGTTAATAGACTCGCCGTGTCGTTAAGTCTCCGGATCCGGCAAGGGAAAAGCTCGTGAGCTCTAATGGCCATTTTCATCTTATTTGCAAAACAGGTCCTTGGACTTCTGGCTCTTTTCGCATTGGCCCCAAGACTTTTGGATTTACAAATGTATCCTCACGAATCAACCCATGGACTTTCGATTGTGCAATTAAACCCAAGCGAATATTCTCAAATTGCAACTTTGGTCCCTGAATTTTGTCTTCTTTTGTTTCAGACCTTGGACTTCCAAAATTGCAGAAACATCCTTGCAATTTGACCCAAAACTTCTAATTGTGCACTCCAAACCCTGTTATATGCAATTATGCATGCAAATGCAATATATACATCTAAATGCATACTAAAATGATCATAATAAACTAAAATATGAATCTAAAAACTATCAAAATCAAGAGATATCACAAACCAAGATGAATCACTATGTAATAAGCTTGATCTGGAACCATTATTCAGTGGAGAGTATCCATGAAGTTGAATCAATCCTAAAGGAGTTATGTTTAAGAAGTTATTCCACTTTCTAATTAGGATATTCATGTTTAGCCTGTTTGGACATATGGTAAGTTCTCGAAGTTTCTAATCAAACCCGTATGAATCACTACGTAAGAAGCTTGATTTCGAACCATTATTAAGTGGAGAGTATCCATGAAGTTGAATAAATCTCAAAGGAGTTATGTTTAAGAAGTTATTCCACTTTCTAATCAGGATATCCATGTTTACCCTGTTTGGACATATGGCAAGTTCTTCAAGCTCCTAATCAAACCAGGATGAACCACTATGTAAGAAGATTGATTTGGAACCATTATTCAGTGGAGAGTATTCATGAAGTTGAATAAATCCCAAAGGAGTTATGTTTATGAAGTTATTCCACTTTCTAATCAAGACATCCATGTTTAGCCTGTTTAGACATATGGCAAGTTCTTCAAGCTTCTAAATAAGCTAGGATGAATCACTATGTAAAAACTTTATTTGGAACCATTAATCAATTAAAATTCTTTCATGAAGTTGAATAAATCCGATAGAAGTTGTTATGTTGAAGAAGTTTTTCCACTTTCTAATCAGGATATCCATCTTTAGCCTTTTTGGACATATGGCAAATTCTTCATGCTTCTAAGCAAACCAAGATGAATAACTATGTAAGACGGTTGATTTGGAACCATCATTCAGTGGAGAGTATCCATAAGGTTGAATAAATCCCAAAGAAGTTATGTTTAAGAAGTTATTCCACTTTTTAATCAGGATATCCATGTTTAGCATGTTTGGATATATGGCAAGATCTTCATGCTTCTAAACAAACCAAGATGAATCACTATGTAATAAGCTTTATCTGGAACCATTATTCAGTGGAAACTATCCATGAAGTTGAATCAATCTCAAAGGAGTTATGTTTAAGAAGTTATTCCACTTTCTAATCAGAATATTCATGTTTAGCATGTTTGGACATATGGTAAGTTCTTGAAGCTTCTAATCAAACCAGGATGAATCACTATGTAAAAAGCTTGATTTGGAATCATTAATCAATGGAGAGTCTTTCATGAAGTTGAATAAATCCCATAGGAGTTATAGTGAATAACTTATTTCACTTTCTAATCAGGATATCCATGTTTAGCCTTTTTGGACATATGGCAAGTTCTTCAAGCTTCTAATCAAACCTGGATGAATCACTATGTAAGAAGCTTGATTTGGAACTATTATTCAGTGGAGAGTATCCATGAAGTTGAATTAATCCCAAAGGAGTTATGTTTAAGAAGTTATTCTACTTTCTAATCAGGATATCCATGTTTAGCCTGTTTGGACATATGGCAAGTTCTTCAAGCTCCTAATCAAACTAGGATGAATCACTATGTAAGAAGATTTATTTGGAACCATTATTCAGTGGAGAGTATCCATGAAGTTGAATAAATCCCAAAGGAGTTATGTTTAAGAAGTTATTCCACTTTCTAATCAGGATATCCATGTTTAGCCTTTTTTGACATATGGCAAAGTCTGCAAGCTTCTAAACAAACCAAGATGAATCACTATGTAATAAGCTTTATCTGGAACCATTATTCAGTGGAGAGTATCCATGAAGTTGAATCAATCTCAAAGGAGTTATGTTTAAGAAGTTATTCCACTTTCTAATCAGAATATTCATGTTTAGCCTGTTTGGACATATGGTAAGTTCTTGAAGCTTCTAATCAAACCAGGATTAATCACTATGTTAAAAGCTTGATTTGGAACCATTAATCAATGGAGAGTCTTTCATTAAGTTGAATAAATCCCATAGGAGTTATGTTGAAGAAGTTATTCCACTTTCTAATCAGGATATCCATGTTTAGACTGTTTGGACATTTGGCAAGTTCTTTATGCTTCTAAACAAACCAAGATGAATCACTATGTAATAAGCTTGATCCGGAACCATTATTCAGTGGAGAGTATCCATGAAGTTCTTGAAGCTTCTAATCAAACCAGGAGGAATCACTACGTAAGAAGCTTGATTTGGAACCATTACTAATTGGAGAGTATCCATAAAGTTGAATAAATCCCATAGGAGTTATGTTTAAGAAGTTATTCCACTTTCTAATAAGGATATCCATGTTTAGCCTGTTTGGACATATGACAAGTTCTTCAAGCTTCTAATCAAACTAGGATGAATCACTATGTAAGAAGCTTAATTTGGAACCATTATTCAGTGTAGAGTATCCATGAATTTGAATAAATCCCAAAGGAGTTATGTTTAAGAAGTCATTCCACTTTCTAATCAGGATATACATGTTTAGCCTGTTTGGACATATGGCAAGTTTTTCAAGCTCCTAATCAAACCAGGATGAATCACTATGTAAGAAGATTTATTTGGAACCATTATTCAGTGGAGAAAATCCATGAAGTTGAAAAAATCCCAAAGGAGTTATGTTTAAGAAGTTATTCCATTTTCTAATCAGGATATCCATGTTTAGCATGTTAGGACATATGGCAAGTTCTTCAAGCTTCTAATCAAACAAGGATGAATCACTATGTAAAAAGCTTTATTTGGAACCATTAATCAATGGATAGTCTTTCACTAGGTTGAATAAATCCCATAGGAGTTATGTTGAAGAAGTTATTCCAGTTTCTAATAAGGATATCCATGTTTAGCCTCTTTGGACATTTGGCAAGTTTTTTATGCTTCTAAACAAACCAACATGAATCACTATGTAATAAGCTTGATCTGGAACCATTATTCACTAGAGAGTATCCATGAAGTTTAATCAATCCCAAAGGAGTTATGTTTAAGAAGTTATTCCACTTTCTAATCAGGATATTCATGTTTAGCCTGTTTGGACATATGGTAAGTTCTTGAATCTTCTAATAAAACCAGGATGAATCACTACTTAAGAAGCTTGATTTGGAACCATTATTCAATGGAGAGTATCCATAAAGTTGAATAAATCCCAAAGGAATAATTTTTAAGAAGTTATTCCACTTTCTAATTAGGATATCCATGTTTAGCCTGTTTGGACATATGGCAAGTTCTTCAAGCTTCTAATCAAACTAGGATGAACCACTATGTAAAAAGCTTTATTTAGAACCATTATTCAGTGGAGAGTATCCATGAAGTTTAATAAATCCCAAAGGATTTATGTTTAAGAAGTTATTCCACTTTCTAATCAGGATATCCATATTTAGCATGTTTGGACATATGGCAAGTTCTTCAAGCTCCTAATCAAACCAGGATTAATCACTATGTAAGAAGATTTATTTGGAACCATTATTCAGTGGAGAGTATCCATGAATTTGAATAAATCCCAAAGGAGTTATGTTTAAGAAGTTATTCCACTTTCTAATCATGATATCCATGTTTAGCCTGTTTGGACATATGGCAAGTTCTTCAAGCTTCTAATTAAACCAGGATGAATCACTATGTAAAAAGCTTGATTTGCAACCATTAGACAATGGGGAGTCTTTCATGAATTTAAATAAACCCCATAGGAGTTATGTTTAAGAAGTTATTCCACTTTCTAATCAGGATATCCATGTTTAGCATGTTTGGACATATGACAAGTTCTTCATATTGACTATGAAGAAGAATAAGAGACAATAAGAGAAGGCTAAGTAAGAGTCTTGGATTACAAGGAAGTCCGTACAACTT
>MU106560.1:0-107386 GCA_012274485.2 Sinapis alba
GGAAAAAAATTACAGAGGAGCTCATGTAAGGCTAGCTACGGGAGTTGGCTCCTGATGGTTGATTATCAGTTTGAGGTATTCAGGAAAGAAAACTATCAGTGTGACATCCATCTTTTGAACCTTTCAACATTTGAAAGGATCAATCTTCCAACAATGAAATTGCCACAACGTGACAGGAATAATAATTGGGAACGTGGATCCTTGCGCGGGGAAAAAGTGTCGAGAGACGATCTCCAATGGAAAAACGCAGCTCTTCTGTGGATAGACGACATGTCAGGTGATTATTTCGTTGCTTGGATATTCCGACAGACTTACTTGATCTCACACAAGAAAGGAGATGATTCGTGGTCGAGTTTCAATATCCAGGGCAAAGGTTCGGGTTTCATGGATGCGGCTTATAGGAACAGTAAGCTTTATGTGTTGACTGCTGATAAGCACATCAATGTTTTCGACTTCTATGATTTACCTACAAAGTTAAACCATTATTATAACTATCATCCTTTTCGATTTATTGAGAAACCCTGGGAAATCATTTGGAAGACGAGACTAGCTATTAAGGAATCTGGAGAGGTTCTCATCATCTTGAGTTTAAAACAAGTCAAGAACGATCAAGAGAAGCTTTTGTTTTACGTATTTCAGATGAATCTTGAGAGTTGCAAGTGGGAGAGAGTATATTCTATTGGAGACAATGAGATGTTGGTTTTTGGTCATGGTGTTACGGTCAAAGCACCGGTTGAGGATCGTTTTGGTCATGGAATCAAGAGTGGTACAATAAATTTCGTTGAAGATGATGTTGGGCCAGATCATGAGGATGATCATTATTCCGTCTGCGGTGTCTTCGATCTTGCTACAAGTAGAATCGAATGGCCTAAGAAAACATGTTACTACATAAGCAGAACTCAATGGTTTGTTCCTGGAGTTGCTTATTATTAATTAGTCTTTTTTTTTGTTTAAGTAGTTTCTTCAGTCTTGATGAAGTGATTTTGTTTCTTGCAGACCTTTTTCACTTATTTGTGTTTTAGTTTTGATTTTTTTTAATGGATCTAATAATGATTTTTACTGAGGAAATTTGATATAGAGCTTGTGTTTTTCTTTTATATATAACAATATTTTTTTTAAAGTGTAACAATCAAGACATGTCCGTACCACGCAAGCAAATGCCGTTGAAAACCCCTAACATATTCTTGGTCAATTTTTAAATCTTGGTGCCAAATCAACACTCACATGTTGGAAAAATGACGGCTCACAAAATTGCAAGCAGAGGTCAGAACGCAAAGAAACTAAAAGAACATGAATTTTGAGGGTAATAGAAGTTCTTACAAAATATTACTTTTAGTGAGAGATTCTAGGTGAGAGACTCCCACTAATGATGTTTTTATCCTTTTTCTCAATACTTAATGGATACTTAAATAATTAAAATATTAAAAATAGACAACAAGAGTTTTTCGGGAAAAGGGTCATTTTCGACTTTAACAACTTCGGTCGTCCTTTTTCATACCTGAAAAAGAATAAGTGTGAATTCATACATAAACCGTAAAATTATTTGAATTTCATACTGAGAGGATGATTGTTTGTAGTTTTTAGATTAGTTTTTGGTTTTTGATTTTTTAAAAACTGTTTTTTATCCAATCATGCTTTTGATCAAATAGATTTCTTATTTTTTAGGGAAACTAGTTTTTGTCTTTTTTACAACTTCCTTGTTAGAAACCAAAATCTACATTTTCTTGGTTTTCACTACGAACCACCACGTCCAAAAAAAAAGCTTTTTTCTTCTTTTTTTAAAAATTAATAATTTTAGTTATATGGTGTACCATATAAAATTTACACATAATATTCTACAAAAACAGTCAAAATAGACATAAACATTAAAAGTTTAGTAAAAAAAACTCTAGAAACTACACTATTTTTTAATCATTTGGAGTTTACCTATGTTACTTTTATAAGCATTTGAAGTTTTTACGGTAAATTAAGTTATTATGTTTTAATCAATATTTTATAACATAAATTTTATGGTAAATTAATTAATGTCGTTAGTTATATGTATTGTAATTTTTTCACTTTAATTTAGTTTTGTATTTTAAAAATTAAGCTATTAATTTTATATACAATATTTGAATAATATAAATTTTATTCTTTTGTCATTAAAAAAAATATAATTAATATTTTAGTTTTTCTAAAAAAGTTAACTATTATTTATTTACTATACGATATGTGTAGATTGAGATTTTTCACAACTTTATAAATATTGTTAACTTTTTTATAATTATTATATTATTCTAAAGTTTACATAAATTAATGAATATATAATAAAATTCTACACATAAAATAATTTTTTTGTAGTTAACTATTAATAAATATATATATCTATATATATTATCTAATTTCTGCATCAAGTTTTGAGAGACTCTTTCTTTAAAATATTTTTACTTTTGGTGAGAGACTCTCGACGAGAGACTTCTACTGATGCTCTAATAGAGTGAAGTAATTAATACTCCTTCAATTCGACTTTCTTTGGTCCAAGATAATCGGTTCATTCAAATATTGGTTTCTCTATCGGCCATATCATAGGAATTTGAATAGCTGCTCATCCACATCTCAACCGTCATTTTATGAAAAATTGTCGAGAGGGAGGACTAAATTTCTCAAGGGTTGTCCAAGAAATTATCGAGATCGATCATAAAATAAAACAAAAATTAAAGAAAGATTGAAAGATGATGATAGATAACTCTCACTGAGCTCATTGAAGAGAAAAGTCTACAACTACTTCCTTAATAATCCAGGTTCGTGCCTAAAGTGGGATATTCTTTAAGGACAAGCCAGTGCCCAAGAATATAAAGAATTCAACGAGGAATTGGATACCTTCTTCTTCGTTGAATATTGTTTCTAGATTCTACCCAACTGGCTTGGGGATTACTTATTAATAGCTTCAACCTTAGAGCATCATTATCCCACAAACCCTTTTTGGGTTTTTTAATTATTATTTTTTTTGCTTTTTCGGATGATTAAAAGAATAATAATTAAAAAGACAACCAATTGCGGACTGTCACGTGTCACTAAAGCCCGCAAACAGTACAAGAAACAAGGAAAGAGGATTTATTATTTGGCAACATTTGAACACGTTTCTTATGCTATTATTGGTGGCGTCCACGCGCAAAAAGTGACTAAAAAACCTCCTTATAACCTGAGATATGGGTGCTCTTATGTATTATAGACACGGCTAACTCTTTTTTTCTAGTTAGTGAAGTTTCATTAATTCCAGAATAAAATAAAGAAAACAAAACAAAAAAAACTTAACATCTTGTTTTAATCCCTAAATTTCTCATGTCTCCAATCATATTTTCAAATTGTTTATACAATCATACTGCAAACAACGCAAAAGCAACTACAAACCATAAACACACAAATTATATTCTAAACTTCTTAGTTTTCTAAAACTCAAACAACATATTATTATTATTTTTTCTTTTCAAAACACATTATTAAGCATCACATATTGATACGATTAGGTTACTTAGCAATTTTACCAACAAATTCATCAATATTCTTATCAGAATTTCCCCCTTCAGACAAAGCTTCTTTTGCAAACTCCATCAATCTCAAAACATTCTTTCTAATCTCTTTCCCTTTCTCCGACATCTCCTCCATAACTTCTCCAACACATCTCACAATCTCTTCCTTCTTCACAAGCCCATCTTTATCTCCCTTCACCCTAACCCCAACCTTCCACACATCCTCTATAAACTTAGCATTAGTCGGCTGGTCGCTATAAGCCGGCATTCCAATCAAAGCCACTCCTAAGCTCAATGCCTCTAAAGTTGAATTCCACCCACAATGCGTCACGAAACAACCAATCGATTTATGTGCAAGAACTTGTAATTGTGGACTCCACTTCACTATCAGTCCCTTCTCACCAATTTCTTCTATGTAGTTGTTTGGAAGCTTCTTAGTCTCTGTTTCTCTAACCACCCATAAGAAATTATGGCCGGTTTGTTTTAGACCAGCTGCGACTTCAATCATTTGATCGTCTTTTAAAACTGCTATGCTTCCAAAAGAGACGTAGATCACTGAACCATGCGGCTTTGAGTCAAGCCAATCAAGGCATTCGTTTTGAGCATTAAAGAGACTGAGTCCATAGTCTTTGTCGCCTGCTATTCGTTTGTCTAAGTACATTGATGGAATCATTGGTCCTATGTTCTTGACTGGCCATTGGTTCTTCATCCATTCTAACACCTAAGAAAAGCAAATGATATCATATTAATAAAGAAACGTTAGCATAGCTTGATTGAATATAAGCTACGTAGATTAATTTCATAACCAACCAAATCAGTCCATGCATATAATATTTCACTATATAACTTTCATTAGAACCAGGTTTGGTAACGACCTTAATTTATCTCTACGGCTCACATCAACATTAACATTAAACATTTAAACTCATTTTTATACATGAACCTTCTAGTCTACAACCACAGAGGAGGGACATTTAGCATTCGCAAAGTACCAACATCACAGTTGACATTTTCACTTAAATACTACCTCCATACCACTTTAAGTGATGTTTAACAAAAAATGTTTCATTTTAAGTGATGTTTTCAAGTTTTTATGTAAAAAATTAATGTGATTTGATATTTTTGAGTATTTGTATTCTGCAGTATAATTTATTGGTTAAAATAGCTGTAATTATTATTATTTTTTGACAAACGAGAAAAATTGAATAAAAATGTATAATTGATTAATCGGTGTGTAAAAACCTTAAAATCCACTTATTTTGATACAGAAGGAGTATCATTTATTGCTTTGTTTTAATTTTATATGGTTCACAACAAGTACTTATTACTTTTATTTTGATTTCTTGTGCAGATAATTAATAATATATATATGAAAAATAAACAGCAAAACAAACAAAGATTAAAGAATAGTTACCTCAACTTCGAGTTGGTCGAAAGAGTTAACCAAGAAGAAGTCAATGTCTCCAACATTTACAAACTGGCTACAAAGGAGCTCAAACAACGGCCGACAAAGACTATTGTCGTACAGAAACACAGGCAAGTCACTACCCTTCAACGGAGGCATCGCAGGCAAGACGACGTCGTCTTGAAACTCCTTATACGCTCCACGCAAGAAATGAACATAAATGGCGTTCACGGTGGAGCACTGAGTGAAAAACGACGCCGCAGCGACGCCAGGATGTTCCCGGCAAACGTCGAGAACCCAAGGCGTACACGAGTCGTATATGATGGCGTTTGGTTTAGGTTCCATGGAGGAGATAAGCTGAGAGAGGCTCCGAGAGAGGTTTTCTTGGAACTTTGCGAAGTACTCGGGAGAGGAGTCGGTGGGTGGATGGCCTTCCTCGAAGCCGTCGTCGAGGGGGACGAAAGAGAGTGGAAGAGCGGTGGCTCCACCAGCGATGGCACGGCGGATGATGTTGTGGTGAGTGGAGGAAGTAGTGAGGAATGTGACGGTGACGTTTTTGGAGAGTAGACGTTTTGAGAATTGGAGGAGAGGGTTTATGTGTCCTTGGATAGGAAACGAGAAGACTAACACTTTTGCTTTTGCTTCTTCTCCCATTTCTTTCTTCTCTCTAAGTTTTTGATGTTGTTGGTGATAATACTCTCTTCTAGATGTGATGGGGATGGATAAGGATAACTATAAATAGGATATATATAGAGAAATTCTTTTAGATAATTTTTTTTAATTTTTTTTTTACAAAAATAGTTTCTAAGCAAGAAAATGACCAAAATAAGTTTTGTTAGAAGCTAAAAAAAATTATTTATATGCATTTATATCTCTAGGGTTAACTAATTTAGACTTTAGGGTTTAGAGTTAAGGAGTGGTTTTGGGGATAGAGTTTCGAATTTCAAAAAAAAATGAAAAAATAAAAATTTCAAAAAAAAAGCTATGATTTTTTTTTTTGAAGGCTATTTTATGACATAAACTTAAAAAAATTTATTTAAGAAAATTACCCTATATATATATATAAATCATTTTGTGCTGCTCTTTGTCCCTTTACTATACACGTCAGTTAAAAAGGTTTGTGCGCTAGTGATTTGGTTATAAGATTCTGTCTCAAGTCTTATGTGTATCGTATTAATATAATGGACTATGAATTGTTAAATTGTAATTTCTTTTTGTCAAATATTTTTTACCATCTATTGCATGCACATATCTTTTATAGTTTCTATTATCATTTAGCATTAACTTTCAACATTCTTTCGTATGTAGATTTCTTTTGCAAGTTTCTATCATTGACTACATTTTATTTTGTTATTATTTGGTTCTTTCCATTTTCTTGGTTTGGTCAAATGATTCTTTCCATTCACAAAAAAATATTCTTATTTTAACATTTCTTTTCACCAAAATCTTATTAAAATGATTTTTTAAAAATACATTTTATGTAGTTTATAACCATGTACACATTCACATATTCAAAATATTTGAGTTGAATAGTTGACTATATATGGTTTTATCCAAGGAATCAGTAAATAGTACTCCCTCTGTTTCATATTATTTGTCGTTGTAGGGAAAAATTTTCGTTTCAAAATAAATGTCGTTTTAAAATTTCAATGCAAAATTCATTAATAAGATTCATAGGTAATTGTGTTTTTATTTTTCTATTGGTTGAAATATGGTTAGGTGTATAGGTAATTGTGTTTTTATTTTGGAAATATACAAAATTATATGTTTTCTTAATATGTGTGAATAAACCTAGAACGACAAGTAATATGAAACGGAGGGAGTAAACAAAAGGAACAGTTAAAGTTGTATAGGGCACCGATGTGGTATCTTGGAAAACACATTGTGACGTTAAAATCACATTTGATCTTCCAATTAAGTAATTAGAAAATTGAAATAGTAAATGTTTTTTTTTTGTATGAACAAATATATCTTCTTACAGAGAATATATCTTCCCTCTTTGCTAATGACATGGAAAAACATATTTATAGAGTTAACCTTTCGAATTTAGATATGGAGTCAATATTGGTTCTTCTGGATTGAGGTGTTTCGTTAGTCACCTGACGATATCCTTGTAGCATTGTATAATTTGTAGGCTTTTTATAGGACAGATGTTCCAGGACATATATATTTTGCCAAGTTCGTCGGATCATGCGGTGGTCTATTTTCTTTGGAGAGAAAGCTTTATTGTCTTGAGATCAGTAGTAACCGAACCCAAGCTTTATAATCGCTCCTCACACCAACTCTTTTGGTCACACCTTCAGGTAATTTCTCTCTTTAGCTCCATATATTGCATGATCAAGACTTTTAATCGTTATTTGCTTGTTGTCATATAAAAAAAGGGATTATGATGCTCAAAGTGAGAGGAGAAGAAGCGTGGAGGAGTTCTACAAAACCAATCATATTGGTCAAACCGTTGACTTCGTTAGGAGGATGAGAGAGGAATACGGGAAGCTAAACCGTACTGAGATGAGCATTTGGGAATGCTGTGAGCTTCTCAATGAGTTTGTCGACGAGAGTGATCCTGACTTGGATGAGCCTCAGATAGAACATTTGCTTCAGACAGCTGAAGCCATCAGAAAAGATTACCCTGATGAAGACTGGCTCCATTTGACCGGTCTTATCCATGGTAACTTCTTGTGATAGCATATTAAACATATTTTTTACCGTCTTGTAATGATTTTGTTTTTGATGTGTGTATGTGAATCAGATCTTGGAAAAGTTCTTCTCCACTCTTCATTTGGCGAGCTTCCTCAATGGGCTGTTGTTGGTGATACATATCCAGTGGGATGTGCTTTTGATGAGTCTATAGTTCACCACAAGGTATATAAGAGATTCTCTTAATACACTTTGAAAACTTTAAACATTTGAAAATTGATTTCATGTTTCTTGATTCAGTACTTCAAGGAGAATCCAGACTTCAATAACCCGAGTTACAACACCAAGTACGGGATATACACGGAAGGCTGTGGACTCGACAACGTGTTCATGTCTTGGGGACATGATGATTACATGTACCTTGTAAGCAAACTACAACCTCAACACTTGTTTAACATAAGAATCTATGTTTGATGCGGTTACTCTGTTTCACAGGTTGCCAAGGAGAACAAAACTACATTACCATCGGCTGGTCTTTTCATTATCAGATACCACTCGTTCTACGGTATATGGAATTTACTAGGGTCTGATTTTCTCAAATCTACGGATAACTATCAAAGTATATGTTCTTATTCATGGTACTGTTTTGGGTTCGTAGCGCTTCACAAATCAGAAGCATACAAGCATTTGATGAACGATGAAGACAGAGAGAACATGAAGTGGCTGAAAGTGTATTTGTAATTGTATTTGTAATTGTATTTGTAATTGTAAATGTCAAAGTCCTATCGATCTTGCTTTGTTTGTAATTGTATTTTCCTCTGGTATTGTTTTCAAACGTTTCTCCTTTTGGAGATCAGAAAAATTAATAAAGTAATTTTTTTTTAAAAAAAGGTCGCCGGACCATGTGATGGTTACATGGTGTATCTCACGTCTTGGCAGACATTTAGCAATGTCCAAGGTTATCAATTATCGAGAAGTTCGACGGATCATGTGATGGTTCTACCGTGTTTATTATCCAGCGGAGTGACTTTCAATTGATGTACGTTATTACAGCAGGTGGTCAGCTATCGAGAAGTTCTTCATGGATCTTGATATTCACATGTCATATCGTTGATATCTAATTAATAAAATCCACCCAAAACATTATGCATGTACTAATATAAATATATATATACTTGTAAATATGTGAAATAAACTGAGAAAACAAGACATTTTATCTATATTTATAAAATAAATTTCAATGATTTTTGTAATAATGAGATCTATCTATACATAATTTTACGTACAATTGTTTATGTTTTTTACTTAATAATAATCATTTTAAGTTTCAAACAATCTTGAGATAAAAAAAAAAGAATTTTATGAGGGATAAGAAAATATATCCGACAGAACAGTAGTGGCTCCACAAGAGTATCTTGCTAAAACAAGTAAGAGAGACAAAAGATAATTATTTGGATGTGAGCTAGGTTTTTGCTGATATATCAATGTCGTGTACGTCTTTTGTATTCGTTAGAGCATCTTTATGCTTTGAAACCCAAATGGATTTTTTACTCTTTTTTTTCTTTTTTATCTGATTAAAAATAATAATTAAAAAGTAAATTAATAGAAGATCGCCACGTGTTAGTGGAACCTGTAAACAATACAAAAACTTTCAAAAATCGATCCTTCTTCTGCATCTTTTATTACCGTTTCTTGAGTTTGGTGTGGGGCCCACACATAATTTTTGTGTAAAAACTTCTTCAGAAACTACGGATAAAAATGCCCTTAGAGCAATGATTAAATGCGGGTTTTTAGCGGGGGTTCTTAGCAGAATTTAAGAATCGGTTCTTAACTTTAACAAAAGAAAAAGTTAAGAACCAACTCTTAAATAAGATATTTAAAAACCGATTCTTAACTTTTTCTTTGTTAAAGTTAAGAACTGGTTCTTAAATTTCGCTAAGAACCCGCATTTAATCATTATTTTAGGTCTGCCTCTGATCCATCAATCTGTCCACCCAAATTTTTATGTGTAGATTTAGAATATATTTGCACCTAACCATTAGACACCAAATTAATAAATCGAATAATTTTCAGTTTTCATTATAAGTGTCTTTCTTGCATAAGCAATGACATCAATGGCTATAATTTGATGGCACTCTGCTTCTGGGAGAACATGACAAGAATACGAACTCGTCATGTCGTCTCACATTGTTACCCTCGATAATTGTTTTCACATAACTTCTAAGTTCATATAGGTAAATGCGATCCAAAACCAAAAATCTTGCATGTGATGTATAAGTTAGCTAGAGTTATTAGACCATTTCCAATAAAACATCAAAACACCAAATTTGGTGTAATTTCATCTCTAACAAAACACTAAAACTACCATTATCTTACCAAATTTGGTATAACACTATTCACTAAATCTTTAAAATAAATATTTATTATGTTTCATTTAATGAAACATAAATATATTGTATTATTTATTTTTTTAAATTTATTTTCACATATTAAAAAATTGAAATACTTTTTTTTATTTTTATTTTCAAAATAAATCACTAAATGACTACTATCATTTATCATTTACAAATAATAAAAATATATAATAATCTAGATGTGATAAAACAATTATATATCAATTATAAATAATAAAATATACAAAATTAAAACTGAACACATCAAATAGTATGTAATATTACTTTGGTGCAAAATTTGGTGTTATAGTTAAAATGACAAAAAAAATTATAACACCAGAATACCAAATTTAATGTTATGGATGGAAATGGCTTCTAACAGTGTATTAGGAATCACACACCAGAAAGAAATAACAGTAGCATACAAGATGATAAAGAGCCGTTTATTAACAAATTAGTTTAGATTATACTCATGATTTCTCACATATTCAGAATAAATTTCCCAAATTTGTTGTAAACTAAACCTAAAATTTGGTTAAGGAGATAGATCTGGTGATTACACAAGTTTTGGTGATATCATAGAATGATTAGCTCGAAATGAAATTATAAGCTCTCTTATTTTATTTTATTTTTGGTTTTTAAGGGTTCGAATGGTAACTGTGGTTTTGATAATATGAGTTTTAATGGTGACCGATTTGGTAATATAAAGATGACGAAATTAAAGTCTGATACGGTTCACCTGCGGTTCATGCTAGGGGCGGAGGCAGCATAGGAGGTGTGGGGTCAGCTGACCCCACTATTTTAAAGTTTTTATTTGTTTTTGGGTAATAATTTTTTTTGACCCCATCAAAATAAAAAATTTGACCTCATTAAAAAATTTGATCTCGGTCCAAAACTTTTCTGTCTCCACCACTGGTTCATGCGGTCTACGGGATAAGTACAATTTTGATAGAAAAATAGTTTGAGTTTGATATAAAAATAGCGAGATTTTGATTAAAAAAGTAGTACGATTTTGATAGAAAAAATAATATAAATTTAATTATTTAAGATACTTGATTATAATTTTTTTATTTTAATATATGATCCTAAAAATGTGTTACAAGTTTCTTTTTTCAAATGTCATACCCAATAATTTTGATTTGTAGCTTTTGATTTTTTTGCTAGACAAAGGGAAGTGAAATTTAGTTAATATTCTGAAACAAAATTATTTAGTGGTAAAAGTAAAGTAAAAATAAATGAAAATTTGATTTTATTTTTAGCATTTTATTTGTTCATAAAATATTTATAAATTTTAAAATAAAATGTAACAATACCTTCTAAATTATCTATAAATTTATATTTTTATTGAAATTTATTATTATATAATTTATGAATAAACTGGGACACCATTCATTTTTTGAATTGGTTGGAATATGTTATTAAACAAATTATGTTTTAATTAAGTAAATACACATAAATTAGTAAAAAGATATTTTGCGGTTTTGAATAACTATAATATATATATATCTCTCTCTATATATATATAAAGTGTAATAACTAATCAAATGAAATCATTTTATTTTAAAAATTAAGAAAAAGTTGAACATTTTTCTTAAACACATCTATTTATTGTTTTGATAATTTTAGTCTGATTATATTATTATTGTTTATTTTGTTATTTTTGAATAAATATATTAAATTTTATATCTAAGTACAGTAAACCAATCACGCACTTATAAGAATTATTGAAAATTAAATTAAAATTATATTTAACATAAAATAATTATTTGAATATGTACTTTTATTAAATCTTTTTGTCAATCTTAAACCTTTTCATTAATAGCATATGTTGGATGTAAAAAAAATTCTTGAAGTCAACTTTATCTTGTTTTCCAAAAGATTACATTTTAAGCTTTTATTACCTTATAAGACACTTTGTGCTCATGAGATACTTTCTCTAACTTATTCCATTATTTTCTAACAAAATGTTAACTAGAATACAAATCTGTAGGATCCATTTTTTTATATCTTTTCATCTTCTTATTTTCTCAGATCCTATTCTGTTTTTCTTCTTCTTCTACATGATTGATTTTAAGAACTCTTGTAGATCTAACATAAAATTAACACAGTAAAATGAACATTTAGACAATTATTCTAACACAACTAAGAGATCGACGATGATAACCTTAAGGTCATATGATAAAGGAATAACTTTCCTCTTATGGCAGAGAAAGGCACGGGAATCTTCACAGTTAATCACAATGATTTTCTCCGGCGCGAGGATTGACACAACCGCGGTAGACCCCACGGCTTCGCACTCTTGCCTCCACGGTTCACAGCTCCTACGGCGAGTTCCTCCACCATCGAATTACGTCAAGCTCCTACGGGGAGGTCCTTGTTGCTGCCTCATTCATCGTGAAGAATTATCTTCGCATAATTTCGCCCCGCTCAGATACATCGCCGTGGCCATCCGGAGTTGTTGTGGCTTGTCCTCTCCGTCGGAAAGTTAAAACTCCAAAACAACAATGGTCAATTTTCACCTTTTGCGCGTTTAGTCCTTCAAATTTCCGACTTCAATTTTTTAGATTTGCATAAATGACCTTTTTATTTCATCATAAACTTTCTAATATGCATTTTCACCCATGTTATATGCAAATGAACACAATAATACAAGATATACACCTGCCATGCAAACTAAATGATCAAAAATGAATTAAGACAAACTCATCAAAATTATGAGATATCAGTGAGAAGATGAGTAATGAGTAATGAGTAATATAAATCCGGCTTTGTATGAGGTCAATTAAATCATTAGATATCGCCATGTTTCCAAATATCTATGTGCACTTCGTTTCAGCAAAATGTTTGTAACTACAAATGTAAAAACAAAGTTTTGATTTGTTAACAATATGACACAGTTCTGATTTTTTTTTTTCTTACATAATTTGAATGTTTGTGAACGATTAATTAAAAGTCTTCAATTTTTTACCATTAGAAGTTCAAATTGATTATCTACTTGAAAAATAATAATTAGATAGACATTTTAATCAATATTTACAATTGGTCATAAATGTGAATGTGTGTATAAAACTACATGTGTACATATGCACATCTTCACATGTGTACACTGTATATTAGAAACGTAATGTATAATAAAATCATATTTTTCAGCTCAAACCGCAATTACATTTTCCAGTTAAGTATTTTTGGGTTTGGAAGTGTCACGTAGTAAGGCTAGCCTTTATCTTTGTCAAAGTAAGTATGATTCTGATATAGTTGTTGAAGTTTGACTCCTTGGTTCTCGTCCGGCGGGCTCTCCAATCGATCAAAATCATAAGCTTGCTTTGGGGATGGTGCACTCCTTTTGATCCGGAAACATATAGACGTTTGGTGGGGCATCTCATCTATTTGGCAGCTACTCGACATGATCTTACATACTCTATTCATGTTCTCTCATAGTTTATGAACAAACCGCGTTAGGAACATTTGTGGGCTGCACTCAAGGTAGCTTGATATCTAAAGGGACAATTGGGCAAGGTATTTTGCTTCGTGCTGATTCACCAATGCATTTAAAGGATTGTGTCTCAGACTGGGGAGCATGTCCACTGACTCGAAGATCGCTTACAGAATGGATAGTTCAGTTTGGTGACTCTCCGATATCGTGGAAGACTCAAAAACAAGATATAGTTCCCAGATCATCGGCAGAGACGAAATACAAAGTAATGACAGAGCTGACCGTGGAACTTAGAGGACTGAAAAATCTGTTGTCTGAGTTCGGTATTGGTCTTGATGAACCAATGTTGATAATGTGTGTTAGTAAACCAGCTATCAATATTTAGTAACAATCCAGTTTTTTCATGAGCAAACGAAACATGTTGAATTGGATTTGCCATTTTGTTCGTGATGATATTGTTCGAGGGCTCGTCAAACCATTTTATGTCTCTACAAATGATCAACTAGCTGAAATACTTACAAAAGCGTGGGACGAAAGGAGTTCGAGGCTTTTGTTCTCAAGTTAGGCATTAAAAACTTGTATGCTCCAATTTGAGGGGAATATTGGGATATGTTAAGATTTCATATACTAAGAGTTAGTCATATTTTCTATTATGTATGGTTTCCTATAAACTCAGATTGTATATTATATATGACGGCTTGTTAATGCCTAAGGAGTAAGACAAGTACATTAAAATCTAGTTTGTCAATTAGACACATGACAAACTCTGAGTCTTCCACGTCGAATGTTGTCTTGTCTCTAAAACAAAGTCGACTAGTTCCAATGGCAACTTCACTGCTTGTAATGCAGGAGAAGGAACTTGTCCTTGTAGAGATTAAGTGAGCTAAGTAAAGAAGATGAACTGAGTTTTATTCATGCTCGGTTGGGTTTTACAAGAGCCAATCGGCTTATTTATACAAGAAAGATGAGAACTCTAAAACCCTAACAGAGCTTGCACAGGTGTCAGCATCCTGGATGGAGTGTGGGATCAAGGGCTCCAAAGCGATTGGACAGCTTTATTCCTTCTGTCTCTTCCGTACAAGGATGCTCTGTTTTCTTAACTTCATTCTTGTCTTCTTTTGCAGGTACCGTTGCAGGAGACCGTTGGATCCATACGGGCTTCGAATGTAAAGTGGGCTTGAAGCTGTTGTGGCCCACTTCAACTTCAGTAACATTATCAGTCCCCCGCAAACTTGGTGTAGGAGGCAACTGCACACCGAGTTTGGACCTGAGTTTTTGAAAAGCTGAAACCGGTAAGGACTTGGTGAAGATGTCTGCAATTTGCTGCAGTCGGGGAATATGCTTGACAAGCAGAGTGCCAAGAGCAACACGTTCTCTAACATAGTGATGATCCCTCTCGAAATGTTTTGTTTTAGAGTGAAATGCCGGATTTGCAGTAAGCATGACTGCAGAGAGATTGTCACAATATAGTTCCGGTGTGAGAGGCAGAGACACACCGAGATCCTTGAGAATATGACTGATCCAAGTGATTTCCGATGCGGTTTCAGAGAGTGACCTATATTCTGCCTCGGTGGAGCTTTTTGATACAGTTGGCTGCTTGCGTGATGACCAAGAAATGAGGTTGTTGCCAAGAAAGGTACAAAAACCGCCTGTAGATCGACTGGTTTCTTTGCAACCTCCCCAGTCGCTGACTGCTGTCTGTATGACATTCTGAGTATAGATGTGGATTCAGCAGATTCAAGGTAAGCACAAAGGCCAACTAGTGTTACATTTATATGATTTTTCCTTTTTAAAAAGTAACATTACATTGATCCTGCTTATTTTTCTTGTTTGGTTCCTGTCTGCAGCGGCGGGTTAACCTGCCCTGCATCTGAGTTTACTGAAGAGACGTTTCTTTCGGTTAAGTGTGATCTCCCTATGCACGGTCTTTTTGTAATGAACTTGGTCTCGAGGTCGCAATCCGTCAAAGATATGATATCCTTGTATCTGATCTAACGCTAGCCAGTGAATCTACTGTTAACACGAGAAGTGGGTTTTGAGTCTGGAGAGTGTATAGTTGATCTCTCTTTTTTTATTGTGTGTTTTCAAGGTTTTCGATCACGTGTTCAGCTTGCAACTAGAAGAGGAAGACGATGTGAACGTGGTGCTCTTTGGTCTTTGCTCTGAATATGCACGTATATTCGAGGGATTTGCTCATATGCCATAGATTGGAAACGAAGCAAAAGCATTATTGACGCTACAAACAAGTTGAAATGCTGGAAATTAATCGACTCTTAGAGCTTTTTGAAAAAGATCCTTTATGTTATTAAGTTTTGATTCAAAATTTTGAGACTATTGAGATTATAAATTTATATTATATATAAGTTTTTCTTTTTATATTTTTTTAAAAGGGTATATTAAAAAATTATGTTTTTTTATTAATTAATGATGATAAATTGTAAATATTTTTTTAATGAAATATTTATTGAATTATTATTGGTTTAAAATTACTAAAAAGGTTAAGAAAACCTATTCTTTATAAATGATAAAACAAATTAAGAATATTAAGGAATGCACTATTTCCTTTCATTTATTGGTCACCAGTTAGACCTATAGATTATGGGGATTTAATGGCGAATACCAGAAAACCTATTGCAATTACATTGTAGGCAAAAACAAATATTCTTTAATATTTTTTTACCAGCTTCTATTTAAAATTTATGTTATTTTGTTTTAATAAAATAATATGCATTTTTTGTATTTTGTTTTTAAAAATAAATAAAATAATAAAAAATATACAAAAGGTTTTACATTTGTAGAATGTATTATAAATTTATAAACTGAATCGTCTTTTATCCACTTTCATCATTCAAACAAATATTTTAGACTATTCGATCCAACTGATCCGCACTTGTACCACTAGATCCACATTTGTTCCACTGAACCCGTTTAATCCACGCCGCCTAATCCACTTTCTCTATTTGGAGCATTTTTCCACTCCATATCTGTGGTGGATCATTAATACCACTTGTATATCAAATTTCATTTTTTATTTTAGATTGTTAGCAATACATTTACTTTTTACTTTTTTTGTATACTTGATTTATGAGGCTCTAAATAGAACGAAAAAAAAAAAACGGTTTTTCCTTCTAGTGTGGTACGACTTATGTATTCACATTCACCTAATAGTACATGATCCACTTGGATTTCTAAGAATAATAATTAGACAATTCAAATAGTAGATATGCGGTTCAGTTTATGAAACAAAAACATGATTCACTAGTAACAATAAAAATACAACATATTTAAAGTGATAAAAGTGATTCTCTTTTGTAAATGTATAATATTATTTCTAATTCAAATAAATTTAATATTATAAATTTTGGTATAATTTATATTAAAAGCAAGCAATATAAGCCTTCTACACAGTTAGAAATATATTTGTAATTTAACATTTTCTACTATTACTTTAAATTCATTTTATAAGAGTGCATAGTTTATCATAGTTAAAAATATTTTTAAATTCATCACTGAATTTATATATTTGAAATAAAATACATTTAATCTAATAAATATATTATATATATGTGTTAATATTCTTATACAAACATTAAATAGTATTACTATGGTAATACAACATTAAATAAGTATTGCGCACTATATCATAAATTATATTTAAATCATCAGATATTATATATTTAATTTTAAGTTTACAACAATACATAACTAAATCAAATTTATATTATGTTTTCAATAAAATTTATATTTATTTTATTTTTAAATATATGGAAATGAATAGTAATATAATATTTTATATAAACTGATTTAAATTTGCACACTATTTTGGACCATTTTTATCTATTTTCACTAGGGGTTGACATTTCGGTTATTTTATCAGTTCGGTTTAGTTTGATTAATTTGGTTCTAATTGTTTTCCAACTGAAGTAAACCAAAATTAATTTGGTTTAGATCTGTTTTGGGACAGGTTGTAATTGTTTTTTGGTTTTTGGTTTGGTTTGTGCTTTGGTTCAGTTTAGTCGGCTTCTCTTAGTTTAGTTCTTTTAAGAAAAATTATGTTTTAAAACGTAAACGGATGGTCATGAAATCATCACATTTGTGTCAATAAAAAATAAACTATGTGAACTAAATTCATTACAAAACTAAAACAAAAATCTTTACAAAACCACAATAAGATTTTTTTAAAAACACAATAAAACCAAAATTAACTAAAGTAAATAGAACATTATGCAGAAGACAAAAAGGAAAAGAGACACTTTGGAGAATTTTGTTTTAAATGATACTTGGTTTCGGTTCGGTTGGTTTGGGTTAGGAAATCTTAAACTTAACTATTTGATAATAGACTTTGGCTCGGTTTGGATCAATTTTGATTTGATTGGTTCGGTTTGGTTTGATTTGGTTTGTTTTTTTGCCTACCCCTAATTTTCACCATTTAGAGTCTGAATGGGAAGTGGTTCAAAAGGTGACTCATACACCAAAGAAGAGCATACATGTATGAATAACCATTCAAAAAATTAGCAAATGTGTATGCTCTATTACTGAAATAATATTTAAGAATATGCTCTACTAGGAGTAAGAAAATAGTGAACAAATATGAGGCAAAATATTGATATGCTCTAAACAGTTGAAACACCCAATATTTAAAGTGTAGCAAACGGGTCAATTTTTATTTATTTTTAATTAATTTTATTTTCTTAAATATTATCAATCACAATACATGAAACAATTCAAATATATAATAGTTCACTAGAAACATCACTTATATTTTCTTGAATGTATTTCTAAATTATTATTTTTTTACTTTAAATTTGGAAGATATTAAGATAATTGGACTTTCTAATTTTTAACATAATTTAAATAGGTATCCAAACTCAAACCATACCCGCAAAAATTTGAACCAAATATGAATTAAAATTTAAGGATACGAAAATGGAATTTAAAATTTCTAGCCCCCAATATCCAAAATATGAACAAATCTGAATCAAATTCAAATGGATACCTAAACACCCACTCAAAATATTGGATATATATAGATATATATTTTATTTTATTTTATTTTCTTAACAATGTATTTTTAATAATCTTTATAAACATTGATATTTTAATTAATATTAAATCACAAAACTATTTTATTACTTTATCAAAATAATAATTATTTTTAATCATTTAAAATAAGATATATTTAATACTAAAGTTCAAATAATATATATATATATATACATATGAATTTAACTTAATTTCTATTATATTTTGAATTAATTAGTTTTATAATTACTGCATTTAAAATGTATTAACTTTTTTAAAAAAATACTTTTACTTAAAAAAAATTGTAATATAAATTATTTCAGATTTGTATAATATTTTTAACATATTTTCTATTTATTTTTGACTGCTTTTTATTCACTTTCACAATTTAAACAAATTTCAAATATGTTTAATGCGCTTTTGTACCGTTAGATTTGTTTAATCGAGTCTTGTTCTATTTGATATGCTATATCCGCAACGTTTGATTCGCTTTTTCCATTCAGAGTCTCAAAAATATCTTTTAGGCTGTTAAATCCGCTTGATCTATACTTGTACCGTTAAATCCGTTTGGTATGTTCTTGTTTTGCCCGATCCACTCAATCTGTTAGATGTGCAATTCTTGAACCGATTTTCCTATTCAGAGCCTTAAGCGGATGGATCATTTAAATGGGAGATCCACTTTTTTAACTGCTTCCCATTCCAAGCCTTAGTTTTGCATACTGTTAGACCAACCAACTTACTGAAGCATTCAATTTGGATGATGATGATAAGAATGTAAATTAAACTTAAACATCAAATACAACTTTGATTAGTTGGTGCATTTTTTTAACTATATGTACTGTTTCTAATTAAAGATTCCAAAGATTCTCATTGTTGCTAGCCAATGGTTAGAAATGGTGCTGTTACAATACTTACGACTAGGAACAACACAATTGTGGCAAACACATCTGGTTCTGGTCTATAAACCTTTTCTGATATGGTAGGTTGTGCAACTTGGTAAAAATGTTTGGGAAAAGGTGCATACGTAAGATTATTATTTCGCTAAAATATAAACAAGAATACATAAAATAAAATTGTTCCGAAAAAAAAAAAGAATACATAAAATCAAACTCTGGTCGCGGCGAAGACACAAGAAAAGTAGTGACAAAGAAACAAACGCAGAAATCGTGTGGGTCCGGCTAACGTTTTGTAACCATTTCATTATTTTGCATTCAAGATATTATGTTGTTAGGTCATATGTGTATATACACAGAGAAGAGGTTCTAGTTTAAAAGATTTAAACTATTGTTGACATTGTTAACCTGACCTCTTTTTTTCCTTTTAATGTTGTTTGAAGAGCTTAATATTCATTTTCAGATTTAGATTTGTGGTAGATGTTTTTTTTTTGAAACTGAATGATCAGAGCTTAATGATTCTTGAACAGTTTAGGTTCTATTTAGGTTGAATTGTTTTATCGCTGAGGATAACACAAAAGACAAGAGATTCTTCTCATGTCTATGAAGCATAGACAGTGAATGTACTCGGATATCATCCAAAAGCTAGTACACATGCGTTAACCTCTCTCGTAGAAAATGTCAAGGAAAGAAAATAACAAAAACAAGAAAAGCATAAAGTTTAAAAAGAAGAGACAGATGCAGCAGAATTGGTCATATTAAAATTTAATTTGGTTTTGAAAAAATATCATTTTACATTTGTAATGCAAAGTTGTAAGCAATATTCTAATTTTAATTTCACTACTGTATTAATTGGAAAGAAAGGATTTGGTTAATGTTTTTAGTGAAAATTGTCAAAATTATAATTTATGTATAGTATATAACTATCTTTCTTTCCTAGTAATATTATTTTTTGTCTTACAAGAAAATCTGGATTTATTGAGAATTAAATGAACAAGACAAAAAAAAAAAAAAAAAAAAAGACATAAAACGTAGTCCCCCCTCTTTCCTTTGCTTTCTTCTGTAGACAAAGCTCTCTCTATATACCTCACGACTCTATAAGTTACGACACCGTTTGGATCCAAACACAAACGTCTGGTTTCAGCGTCACTAGGAGCTCGAGCTTTCATTGAAGCCGTGAACTTTCCTTCTTCAAGATCTGAAGAGAGGAGGAAAGAAAGAATATCTTAATACCAGAGAGACCAAACTCGTCGTTTATGTGTTCCGTCGTGTTGTATGCTTTAAGTTAGAAACCAAACCAAAAGGATGACGATAAAAACACATTTAGAAGCTTAGAAGAAGGGGTTTGTGAAGTTTCTAGTTGGTTAGTGTACCGTTTCTGGCAAATGCAGAGTCTCTTCTCTCCGTAAGTTCTTTGATATTACTCTGTTTTTTTCCCACATTTTTTGTCTTAATGGACCAACTTAAAGTCTAGTCTTAAGCATTTAGATCAAGATAGATTAAAGATTACTTTGTTTTGTTGTGGGGTTTCTATTGAAGTTTGCTTAGCTTTGAATCTTGTCTCTATAGAAGTTCTAATGAAACTAACTAGTCTCACTACTCAAAGCCTTCTGCTGTAAGGATAGAGATACCCGGTTGAGATTAAACAACGAACTCTTCACCCTAATTCAAAATGGACTTCGGCCCAGAATTTCTTCATCTAAAAAAAAAAAAAAAAAAAAAAACTCGTCCCACCTTTAATGAAGAACCAGTTCTATTACTTAAGTTTAATGTTCAAGAAATCGCTACTTGGTATCCAAGCGCTTTGTCGAGCAACAAAAATAATTAATCGGGACTTAAGCATTAATGAGCTATTATTTTAATTTGTATATTTTTATATTCATATAATAAATAAAATTAGACAAATTTGTGGTATTTATACTAATATTATTACTTAATTTAACAAATTTAGATTAATATAAACTGATTTAAATCGGATTTTATGAAATTGTTTTGGCTAAGATCGGTTTGCCGCCTAAGCGGGGCTGGATGCCGCCTAAACTAATTTTTAAAACTATGCTTAAACTAATTAATGTACATACATTTATATGAGTTAGTTCCGTAATTTCTTGAGTAATAAATATTATATGTGCAAATGTATTGTCTCCGCAATGAAAGCAGACTATGATATCTCATATTTAATCATCTATGATCGTCCTACCAAACTTAAAATACTTTTAAGCTGATGTGATCTTAAGGGCTAACCTCTGACCATTATCTACTTCTAATTGCTTTGTCTACTAATTTTTTCTAATCCAATGGTTGAATCATTCAATGCTTTGGATGAGCCATTGGATTTGCTCTGCTTTGCCTCACAACACATCTCTATTAAAAGGGTACGTAACAAGTAAACAGGTTTCTCTAAACCAACTTTTTTTTTGTTGACAAGGGATGGAATACTATATAGACTCTATGATGATGGAGAATAAGCGCAGTGTCTGTTCTCTTGAAGAAAGCAGCATGAAACGACACAAGTCTGATCTCTCTTTCTCTTCCAAGGTCTTGTGATCTTCAAAAATCAGTATACCTTTGTGGCCATGAAGCGCCCTGACATTCTTGGACCAGCATGCTAATGATCTTGGAATTTTGTTGCGTAACAGGAGAGGAAGGACAAGGTTGGAGAACGTGTTTCAGCTCTTCAACAGCTAGTTTCCCCTTATGGAAAGGTACTACTATTAGATGGAAACTTCTTTTTAAAGCAAGAAAAATGATCTTTCTAACGTCTCTCTTGCAGAACGACACTGCATCAGTTCTTCTAGAGGCGATGCAATACATTCAGTTTCTTCAAGAACAAGTCAAGGTCTGCTTCTTGTTGTCGAATCAAACTATGTGTCTTAACATTGACTTTGCTTAACTGTCTGTACAGGTTCTAAGCGCTCCATATCTTCAAACAACGTCCACTATTACGCAGGTGAGCAGAATCATGACGCTAAATTCAACTATCTGTGATTTGGACTCAACACATCTTGCTTGTTTCTTGTAACCAGGAAGAGATGGAGGATCACAGTTTGAGAAGCAGAGGGTTATGTCTTGTCCCAATGGAGTATACATTAGGGATTGCTCAAAGCAATGGTGCTGATATATGGGCTCCTGCGAAGACTCCAACGTCTCCTTCTTTTGATGTCTGACTCCATCGCTGCTAAGATATGTGTCTCTCAAGACTAATAATAAAAGATGGCCCAAAAAAGTTAGTCTGAGGATGTCTATGTAACATATATGGATGGAGGGGTCATAGTCTGTGATGGCTAGCTGTTTCTGTTATTTTACTGCTTAATTGCCAAACTCTGTGATGGCTTTATAGCCATTACTTGGATTTGTATATTCCACTACATTTGATAATAACTCATTCGAACGAAAAGTGTAACTTCCCCTGTGAAAGTAGCTTCTGCTCCAGTCTAAAAGTTCATGAAAATATCTCTGGTTCCTTCTATGTGTCTTTTCAGAGAGACATGAGTGTTCACCACTTATTTGCTATATTGAGTTACATGATCCAGTAATTCAAATGAATCAATCCTTGTTTCATTGTTGCAGCGAAAGCTTATTTCAATTGTTCATATGAGTGCTTTGATAAAAGAAGAAAGCAAGAGGAGATAGGTAACTGTATCGAGCACTGCAGTGTCCCCGTTGTTAAATCTCAACTAGAGTTTTGAGAACGAAATGGCTCAGTTTCAAGTAGTATACCTAAATAAAATAAGAAAAGAGAGAAAAAAACTAAGTTTCTTGTGCTCGTAAAAAATCATAAACTGATCCTGCATATTTGTTGATTGAATGTTAAAGGAAAGACTAAACAGGTAATTAATTGATGGTGTGTCAAGACAAATTTTGAGGCTGCAAAAGCTCCATAAGATAAGGCCTGAAGCAGTGAAGCGGTTAACGAGATGGAGGGTTGCGTGCACAAATCCACGGAGGAGAAACTCAACACATTACCACATATATTGCAGAAAGCATTTAACATAATAATAACTAACTAAAAGTTCCACCACAAGGCTGGCTGTAAACTAACTCCTCCCGGAGAAAATCTCAGAACAAAGGATTCCCAGAACCTGAGTGAGTGGCCAGCCACACAGACTTACAAGTAGAGCAGAGTTGTCAAATAAGTAAAGTGTGTAACTAACGTGACACACAAGTTAATATGATTTGTTCTCCAAGAATGTGGCAGTGCGCGCAGCTGACTAGAGAGTTTTCCTTTTTTTTTTTTTTATCTAACTACAGTATGTTGTATGTCAAACTGGTTTGATTATGTACGTAAATGCTTCAAGCATATATAATATCTGAATAACCAATTAAAAACACAAGAAAAAAGCAATGGACAATTCTATTAAATAGCTCTTTTAAGTTTTTATCACAAAAATAACATTCGAAAAAATAAAATAATTAAAATAAGCTTTTTTATTTTGAAATTTTAGATATTTATTTTTTAGTTTTTGAAATTTTAAATTAAACCCACCCTTAACTCTACTAGATTAACTAACCCTATAAGTATAAATATATATTTTATCTTTTAATAAAAATTATTTTGATTATTATTTTGTTGAGAGTTTTTTTTTGTGAAAATAAATTAAAAAAAGTTATCTAATATGGAATTTTTCAAAAGAAGGGCAATTATCTTTGGGACAAGATCGGAACTGCGTGTAGTAGGTACACCTTGGTTAGAAACTGCAGACAGTTTGAACCGAATCGAATAGAAGAATGTTTAATGAGCGGTACCGGTTTATTTCGGTTAATATCATCCTATCTTGGGGTTGACAAAGAGAGAGAAGTCTGCAGAACCAAAAAGAAATCTAGAGTTCCTGGAAATTGGAAGCATATACTCTGAAACCTTGAGAGTCCGAGACCGAGTTAACTCGCCAGATTCAGCGTAAGCTTCTCTTTCGTCGCTTAATTTGTTGAGATCACAGATTCGTGTGTCTTCCTCACATCGTGTGATTCATGATTTGATGGTGTAGATCAATGGCTGGGGTTATGCAGAAGTTCCTTGTTGCATCAATGTTCATGTGGATGCTTCCTATTGCTATCTTATATGGTTTCAACCATGATTTGCTTCCTGGTAAGGACATACATCTTCTCTTTATATACCTCTGGAACTGATGATCTTTGATGTAGAAACCTAGTTATAACTGTTGGTGATGATGAGGTTTCGGTCTGATTTATACAAACAAACCCTTGATTTGTTTCTAGATTAGGATCAGTTGTTGTTGTTGTCTTAAGTAAAAACCACATGGAAGCAAAAGTTTCCGCGTTTAACTTGATGTATGAGGGAATCTGTGTCGTTTTATGATTGTATTCATGCTTCTGCCTTTGTGTTTTACTTAAAGTTTGGAGCTTTCAACTATTGAACTGAGGAAAAGTGTTTTAGAGGTTGGAGCTCTTGAACTGAAATCCTGTTAGAAGCCACTAGACTAGAGATTGTAGTTAGGAGTTCCTGCTTGTTAGGACAGATTACATGTTTCTGTAGTTGTTAGATTGACAAAGTTTTTTAAGATTCCTGAATTTGTGTTCAGATTTAGGTTGTATCATATTGGCGTTTTTTATTATTGATTGTTAGTTTTCTCTGGATCTTTGTTTGACTAAATGTCTGAGGGTTTTTATGAAGAAAGAATATATTTATGAGTATGATGATTTTCTAGAAACTAGAGGAGCATTGTTTTGCTAATTACTTACCCCCCTTGTATTGTCTTCACGTTTGCTATTTAAGTATGTTGTACAAATATGATCTGAAGATCTATATGATTCCTGATCATAAGTTTAGTCTTGTTGGTTCATGAGTGTTATTGGATTGTGGCTTGTGGTAGGAGGTTCTACACTTAAAGCATTTCAAACTGAGTTAACCCAGAACCACTATCTAAAGAGTGTAGGAAAGTAGGAACTCTTCTCTTCATTATTTTCCTTGCAAAAGCATCTTTAGCCTGAAAATACTCTTTTAGTGAAACTTGATTTAGGAAAATAGCTGTAAAAATCATTTATAAACCGCATACGTATTTGATTAGAACTTAAGTTTTAAGGTGTCATTGAAAAGAGTTGGAGCTTGAAACCGTTGAGATTGAAATGCTACAAGAGGCTATACTATTATTGTAACCTTGATTCTTGTAGCAAAGGCATTTTAGCCTTTGACGCTTAGTTCGTCTAATGTACTTTTGGCCTAATGTCTCCCTCTCTCACAAAGTTACCTGTAGTATTTTTCCAGCTTTAATTTTGTAATAACATAGCTGTCTCAGAGTTTTTATCACCTCTTACATTGCTCTGTTTAAATCTTCGACAGGTTCAACAACATTGTCTCCACACTCTCTTACACTTCTGAGTGGATTTCTTGCGGTGGTATCAGTCAATGTAGTAATTGTGTTCTACATCTGTCTGGCCCTGAAAGAACCTGTGGATAAACACAAGCCAGACGCTTCGTTTGTCGCTGAGGCCAAAGATAGCGTGAAGAAACTGACATCAGGAGTCCCAAGCACTGACCCTGCACTCAAGAAACAAGAGTAAGAAGAGGTTACCAAAACCCATTTTCTTTAAAGCAAGGAACAGCGCCGATATTGCATCAGATGGAGCATATTTCAGGTTCTTGAAATGTATTGTTATAACTTGTAGAAACTCTTGGCTGTTAGATCATCATCTGTTGTGTCATTTGATGGTTTTGGGGTTTGGTTTAAGCAACAGAAACTGCAATGAACATGTTGAACAGATACGAGAGCTAATGTTTTGGGGACAAAACTTACAAAACCGTGTTTCCAGTTGCTGTTCCTTCATTGCAAGGATACTAAGTGAATTTTACGGTGACGTTGTTTACTTGTAAACATATCGTCAACTATACAATTCTGTTTGAAATTGAAAAGTAAACCAGGTATAAAGAGAAATGTTCAGAAAAGGTTTGTTACAGAGAGTATGAGAAAACGACTACAATAATTGATCCTAAACCGAAAATTATAAATCCAAACTTTAAAACTTGAGGAACGAGGATATGTTTGTTTGTATATTTTTTAATAAATGTTTTTGTAATTTTTTATTTATTTTTGTGTTATTTTGGGATACAACTAGTTTTATATTATTTGAAAATATCTTTTTCGGAGAATGTTTAAAAAACATATGAAACATATGTAAGTGATAAATTATATATTTATATTTGAGTTCATGAATTATGTTTAATATTTAGTATTTATAGTATAGGTCATGCTAGTCAATCTAGTAAAACCAGACTAAAATAGGAAATTTGGTTTAAATTTAATAATTTTTTATATATTAAAACGCAAGTCGTCTAATGTGGAAAAATTAAAAAAAAAATACAAAAAAGCAAAACAATTTTTGTTCATCAAGCTATGGAAGTTTCAGAATTTTAAATAACCAGCCTTTTCTAAATTCCTCATAATTGTAATTAAACAAATTACTTTAACATTTTTCTATCCCACTAAATCAACTATTCATGTTTTGTCTACATTATTATTTTCGATGTATATTAGACAAACTCAGATAACTTTTTCTCTTCTAGGTTCCAGACATTTTAGATCTTTATCAAAGTGAACGTAGAAAACCTTCCTACTTTCCTCCTTGGTGTATCTGTCTCGGGGAAGGTATAGTGACAGAAAACATGAAAACCTTCCTACTTTCCTCCTTGCATATTACAAACAAAAAAGGAAGATAATTGTGACCACACCAAAAAAAATATCATGGTCAATTTGGTAGCAGTCTACAAATCATCAATCAAAACGAGAGTAGCTTATAAATAGTTGATCGTAGTGTCTTTGAAGCGGCAGGAAAAAATTTATCCAAAACTACTAAAGCTTCTGTAAGTTTTTCATGGCCTCATGGGTATGCTATATCTGTCTCGGGGAAAGTGCTCATGGTGTTGTTTACTTTAGTCATACAAAATGATTATGTGAATGGTGATGCTTTGCCATTAAAATCGCCACCAAAAGTGCACATATATCATCTTCTTTCAGTCTTTGTGATGGAGAACAAATTTTGAAAGATCTTTCATCTCCTCATGTTATATCTTACTAACTCAACCCCTAGGGAGCGACTACAACGTAATCCTTAAGTATTGTTCTGGTGGGAATATTGCAGATTTTCTCAAGTTCAGAGGAACAAGGATGGTGGAGTCCAATGTTCAGCTATTTGCTCTACACATCCTCAAAGGTATCAACTATGTACACTCAAAGAAAATCATCATGTGATATTAAACCAGCTAATATCTTGCTCAAACCGGTTAATAGCTCAACTTTAGTTGGTTGTTTAATGCCTAATGGATTTGAGCCAAAGCTTGCTGATTTTGGTTGGATAGCTATGTCAACAAGAACTTGGTGAACCTAATCAAAAGTTAAGATCATGTTAGCGTAACAGAAATATAAGACAAAAGAGAGATCTCTATATATGATTTATAAAATCATTAAAAATATACTAAAATTAACTTAAATAACTAGATAAGAGGATTAGAACCAGAGAAAACTTAGCTAAACTCTCAGCAACAGCCAGAAGAATTGAAATGTTAAAGTGAGACGAATGCAGTAAGTTACTATAATTCAATACTTAACAAAACTTTGATAAGGAGCCAGAAGAATTGAAGTGTGTTAAAGTGAGAAGAATGCAGTAAGTTATTGTTATTCAATAATACTGCATGTACCTTCTCTTCATCCTTCTTTTTCTCAAGTAACTACATATATCTTGCTGCACAAGGAACAAAATAGTTAGATGGGTGGTACATAACACAAGCACTAAACACATAGAAACCAACCAAAATAAAAGGGTAATTAGAGAATTGAAGAAAGATCACATGTTAGTATTACAGTAACTTACTGCAAAGATAAGTGTTTTTATAAGTCGAAAGACTAAATACGCAACAAATGAAAGTCACACGGCGTTTAAATAAACCTCTTTAGGAATTGATGTTGTTGTATTGTCGATACCTCCCCTCCCCCCATGTGTAGCCAACACAAGGTCACAAGGCCTTTAAATCCCTCGTGAGATTTTAGATATCAACATATATATTTTAAAAACAATTTTAGCTATTCTGTAAAATAGTTTCAACTTTACTTTAACATTATCCATAATTATTATATATTTAAAATTACTAATTTATTTAAATTTTTAATTATAATAAGATAATTAAAAATATAATAGATTTTTGGTCTGTGCATAGCACGGAAAGGAACACTAGTACCATATAAACCGTGTAAAAGTTTATTATTTAAAAGCCCCAGTATATAGATATGAGTCAACTATAAACTTATCAAACCGGATAAACCAAATATAGTAATAGATAGTAATGTAGTTCTACATAAACTATATAATATGTAATAATATTAAGTTTAAGATATTTTATCAATATAAATTTTGATTGTAAACTTTAGTTTTATTAATATTATTTAAAGTTAAGACCATTTCGTTTTTTTCTGTCATTTTCATAAATTTAAATAAAATGTTATTTGTTTCTCTTATGTGCTGATACTTTATTTTGATACAATTTTTAATAATATTAAAATATAAAAAATTTGTTCTTATTTGTAATCACAACTTTTAATTATTCTTTATTTACGTTATTAATATTTATAGAATAACATAGAGAATAATCTATCTAAAAACTGGAATAAAAAGGCTTTTTTATGTTATAGTGAATCTGAAAATTTACTATATAACATAAAACACATAAAAATTATTAAATGTATAACTATATTTTTTTTTTAAAAAACTAAATAAATCAAAATTAAAGATAGTTAAATCAAATCAAATCAAAATAGATGTAGTGTTAATATAGTAGTTAATTTTTATAAACAGAGAAAATCTAACACTAAATTAAAATCTGAATTGAACATCTCTAATTTGTAGTTTAAGATAATTTTGTTTTATTTAAGATAATTTATTTTATCATTTTGGTCATATACTTTTATGGAAACAACTTTTAAATTGTTATTAATAAGATTTTTCACACACACACACATATATATATATATATATATATATATATATATATATATATATATATATATATATATATATATATATATATATATATATATATACATTATTTCACTTGTTTTCAAAATATAAAGGTTTTAAAACAAAAAAAAATATGTTAAAATTTTAAGGGCAATTCTCTTAAATTAACCATTTTTATGTTTTTATCACAAAATAGCACTCAAGAAGAAAAAATGACCAAAATAGCTTTTTGTGTTTTTTAAATTTTTATTTTATTTTTATTTTTAAAAATTTGAAACCCTAACCCCCAAACCCAACCTTTTAACTCTAAACCCTAAGTCTATATTACTTAACTTTAGAGGTATAAGTGTTTATTTACCTCTTTAATGAAACATTTTGGTCATTTTTTCTCTTTGGATGTTATTTTGTGATAAAAACTTTTTTAGGACTATTCTAAGGTATTTCTAAAATTATTTTAATTTTATTGTTAATAATCAAAATGTAAATCTTTAAGAATTGAATTTGTTAGATTACTATGGAGTTAAAGTTATAGAGATTATTGATTATAAAAGAATGCATTTATGATTAATTTTACTTTTTGAGAAAAAACTAATTTTTAAATAAATTTGAAATAGAGGAAGTTATAAAACCTAGAAGAAAAAAAAAAGAAGGGAAGTTTTAATTTAGGCAATTCTAACTTTACCTTAAATTTAATCACTTTTGAAATTTACCTTTAAATAATAATTATTTTGATAAATATCTCAATTTTATTATAAAAATAAAAAAAATTAACCTTTTCAAATTATTTATAAATGTTTAAAAATTAAGAAAAAATGCTTAAAATACTCTGATTTGATTACCATTTTTCAAAAATAAAGTTAATCAAAACTATTATAACATTTGAGTTTAGGGTTTAGTGATTATTTTTAGAGTTTAGTATTTAAGAGGTGGGGTTTTGTTTATAGGATTATATAAATGTTTTATAAACTATTCTTAAATATTTATAAGTGATTAAAGACAGTTAATTGAATATTTTATCACGTTTAAATATTTATAAAAATTAAAGGTAGATTTAAAAAGTAGTATCAAACTTATGGTAAAATTGATTTTTTCTCAAGAATTATTTATAGAAATTTATAAACTTAATTCTACTCCCTAAATACTAAACTCTAGAAATTAATCACTAAATCATAAATTCAGATGTTAGGATATTTTTATTGAGTGTATTTTTGAAAAATTGTATCCAACTTAGTGTATTTAAAGAATTTAATATAACTGATAAAAAAATTCATAAATACTTTAAGTTTATTATGAAAAAAAACTTATCAATCACTTATAAATGTTTAATAGTTATTTATAAGATTTTAATCCAATTATAACCTCTAAATATTAAACACTAAATAATAATCAATAAACTCTAAATTTAAATTTAAATATTAAGGTATTTTGATTAAGTATATTTTTGAAAATGATATACAATTTAGTGTCAATTAATTTGTCAAAAATAAGTAAAATTGACTGTGGACTTGTGGTGTTCCATGCCACGTAGGAAGGTGTCAAATTACGAACAATACAACCATTCATAGCTTTACAGCATCCACATCCATTAAACCTTAAATTGAGTGTTCTCACACTTAATTATTATATTAATATTTAAAAATATTTTAGTTATACATTTAATTTTTAAATGTTGATAGACACATGGCTAATTAAGTTTTAACTTTTTTGGTGATCTCATATGAAAGCATGTTTTCATCTCTTTCATTATCTTATCTCTCTTTTTATTTCTTTTTATTATTTTATTTTAGAAACATTTGTAAGAGTGTCTTTCTATTGTCGCAAAAAATGATGCCCAAATAGATAAGTCAAGGCATAGATGTTTCAATCATGTTTCTATATGGTTGGGTACATATCAAATATCCATGTTTCTTTAGGTATTCGTGATTCGTTTCGTTTTATCAGAAAAATCAATTATTCAATTCGATTCGATCTATAGTCATTCAAATATTTGATGTTTTGAATATTTCCGTAGAGTTACAAATATTCAAATTTTTGGTTCAAATCGAATAAAAATTTATGAATATTTTGCTCAGCCATATGTTTCTATATCTTTTCTAAACAAATAATTAAAATAAAATTGAAACCAAACACTCTCTTTTCATCTTCGATCACTCGATAATTTCCACAAGCGCAAATTCCACTCTTTATAGGCCCAAAAATCCTTTCACAAAATAATCCATCTTTTTCCGGTTTATTGGTTTTGTAATGAAAAGTATAGGGTTTTGTCACCTCTCCAACTATCTCTCCATTAGGTATTTTTTTAGTGGTTTAGTTTGAACTTTTATCAAATATTCTCCCTCCATATCTACATGATTTTTTCAAAAAAGATAATGTTATATCAAATACTTTTACCAAGAAAGCATCGATCCTGGTAACTGCCTGCATATTCATACAAACAGTTTATATGTTGAGTAATGAACGAAGGCATATTTCATATTTGGCATGTTGTTTATACAAGATAGCTAAACTTGTATAGTGGTCAGCCTGATAGTAGTGGGACTATACACTTAAATGTCCATTCAAGTAGTAGTACACAGAAGATATGATTTAGTTATTGAGATAAATTGTCCAAATTAAAAACAGCCTAAGCTTCCTTTATTAGATGCAAGCTTTTAATAACAATACGTTTAGTTTATCTTCTCAAAACAAGATAACGTTTAGTCAAAAATAAAAATAAAAAAATAACGCATTTATTAACTGATAATCCTTCTGATTCATTTTAATTGTCGTTGTTTCAAACTTATGCACACAAATTAAAAAAATATTTAATTTTACATATTTCCCAAATAAAAACACCACTACCAATACATCTAACCACTACCAATACATCTAACCACATTTTAACCAATAGAAAATAGATTATAATAAAAAATTAATAAATTTTGTATTCAAACTATAAAACGACACTTATTTTGAAATGAAAATTTTACTCTACAACGACAACTTAACTGAAACGGAGGGAGTAGTATCTATAATTGAAAGTAATACGCGGATCGAACCGAAGTGCTAATATAATTGAAATACAACATTTTAAGTCATAGCTGAAGAAAAGTACGTTCCCAAATTCTAGGATCTATTTGTGGAATAACATTCAACGTAAAAAATTGGTAATCAAAGTCAAACAAGTGTTAATTCCGTGTCAAGATGAACCATTTTCTAAGATTGTAAGCTTTCTTTTGACTTCAGTTTCTGTTGGATTTATATGCTCTCCGTCCGTTTGACTTCACTAATAAAAAATAATATTGGGTCGTTCATGTTGGTGCAGTCTAATTTATGTTAAATAATGATGATATATTTAACCCTCGAGTCGTGACCGTATATTTTACATGTCGCTTCGTATGCTGGTATCTATATAATCAAAACTCAAGTATTTTTTATACTATTTGAAAATACAAATAGCAAAATAAATAAAAACTGTTTAAAAACATTGATAGTAGATTAAATATTTTCTTCTATTTACACATTTAGTCATTACATTTATAATAAATTTAATTAATTATAAAAGTTGTTTTTATGGTGAAAATAAAAACACAAACTGAAATAATTTTTAGATATATTATTACCTTATTTAGTTTAGTTAAATATAAAAAAATTGAGAGTTCAATTTTCAAGAAAATAAAATAGTATAAAATTAATAATAATTTATAAAAAAATTAATTAAAAATTTTTAAAAAATTAGTATGTTGTTTTATTTTAAAATAAATTAACAAAAAAATATGAATAGTACAATTACATCAAATTGCATTAAGTTATTAAATTTTTAATATAATATTATGTATAAATATATATTTAAAATAATATATTATATTCTATATGTAAATTACAAAACATAAAAAATACGGATTTTTTTTATAAAACCAACGGAATAAGAATTAACGTGAATTTACGTTGAACATAAATTAAATCAAACAGTCGCGCCTCCGCGCGGGTCAAGTTCTAATATCATTTACTTTTACTGTAATATAAGTATTTATTTTTGATATCATACTCTTACTGTAATAAATAGGTTTCTTCTACCCTGAAAAAAAATAACGTACTTACCTAAAGAAAAGATAACTATCGAAGAGTGGTAAGAGGCTGAAAGCACATTCTATATATATTCTATATACACTCTATACATACATATATATACATGTCCATGATAGAAGTTCAAAATCGCTTATCACGGATATAAATATGCAATGTTTAAAATATTAACTGTAATATATGATTGTTCATACTTTAGCCGCTGTATGTTCAACATCAAAGAAAATTTATTAAATTTAATTTTCTGGTATTTTTCTTATAAGAATTAAGGTTCCTGAGGAGGAAGAGGTACACTCAAGAATCAACTGACTATAATATCTACATCGACTCTATAATGCACAAATCATACATGTAGCACTATATTTGGATTTATTTTTGGCTAAAATGACATATTCATAACAAAGCATATATATATATTGAGCAAAATGTACTTAGCTTTTGACTTTTCTTTTGTATGCTCACGCTTCTCTGGAGTAATACACATGCGTATTTAGAATATAGTAAGTTACATATTTTTTCTTTCATTCAAAAACTATTAAATTAAAGATAAGGTTCTAAAAATGGAAGGTAGTTATATAAACATATTTGGGTTAGGCGAGCCCCATGCAGTATTTAATAATGTAATTATAAATACATATTACCATATGCGCGTATATGCTAATATGCAAAAACTTCTACAATATAGTTAAGCTCTTTGACACTATTTGACTAAAAAATGTAAGGAGTGTCAACATGTACACAAGGTTATTTTTTCTTTCGGTCATTACATTAAATATATTCTCATTTATGTTTTCATATTGCTAATATATGGTTTGATTGGTTTAAGATGCAGTTGCTGAGAGAAAATGATTAATTGGAGTTATAGTATTAGTTAAGCAATCTCGGGTAAAAAGAATACAATATTTTTTGTGGATATGTGATTTTTCTTGGACATCAATATTCTATAAGTGCACTATATATAATTCCTTATAAAAAGTAACAAAATTAGTTAACCATTTTTTGCTGGTATTTGTGATTTTCCTTGGAAAGAAAGTTACTCGAATCTGCTCTTGTCTATCATCGAATGGACTTCGCATATGATTATATTAAAATCAAATCATTTTTTCGATTTACAAGGCCTACACATGGCTCCAAAAAGAATTGAAATTGTTGCCTTGTTGGAAGGTATAAGCTGCCAGCAACAATCCAACATTGTCTTCCATCCAAGTTACCGGTGGTGAGGTGTGTTGCTACTGGATTCTGCCATTGAGATCCGATCGATCCATCCCATCAAAAGGCCAAACATGTGTATAATTTAAAGTTATTTTGTTGTGTTCATAAAAGATACCAATATATGCTCTTCTTCATGATCTATAGGTATTGGAATTAGATTGTTTAAAAAATTCCATTCGATATATTTTCAGACAATTTCCAACTATTTTAAAGAGAATTGCCGAATTATGAGAGATCAATTCATCGCTCAAAACACTATATATGAATGTATTTATATGTCATCAAAATTGAACGTTTTGAATATAAAATGTTGTCTAAAGATGATTGTTTAAAAAATACAAAATGGACAAATTGAATCTTGTTCCACATTTAAAAAAAAATTAGTAAAAAGTTATTTTATGTTTATATACGTTTTATTTTAGTTTTTATACCATTTTTAGTTTTTAATTTTTTCTTACATATATATGGATATTTAAGAAATTTGGACTTTTATCCTTAATTATTCAAAAAATATAGACGTTTTAAACATTATTTATGCAAAAAAAAGTTTGGACCCCCTTCCTATTTCTGTTGAAAAAAAAAGTTCAACCGAAACCCAAAAATAATAAAAAATCATAAGACCTAAACATAACTAAATAACTGACTTTTTAGTTTTCGGAAACAACGTAGAAAAAGTTCATTGAACTTTGTTGCTTTAGTTGTTACATTTTCCTCTCTTTTTCCTAACTATGATTTAGACATATACGACAAAACATATGTGATTTGCAAAAAAAAAATAAGAAACCAAATGGGTTTTACCAATGATGCTCTAAAAGTACCAGGTAGATCTCAATATATACAGTGACTAAAATTGGGATATATATATATTGCAATAAAAAGTTGAGACTGAGAAATAAGTTGATATATCATTCCAATTTTTTAAATTCAATAACATACTCAGGTAGTGTATTTTAAAGGTGAAAATTGCAATGTTGGACTAGAATTGATTAGTTTGATTTGTCCTGTGTTTTTTTTTACGTGATACAAGACATATTATTTCTTACGTTGGACTCTGGTCCAGTTAGACCATGATTAAAGGAGGGTTCTTAACGGGGATTTTTAACGGAATTTAAAAATCGGTTCTTAATTTTAATAAATAAAAAATCAAGAATCGGTTCTTAAATAAGATATTTAAGAGCCGGTTCTTAACTTTTCCTTTGTTAAAGTTAAGAAACGGTTCTTAAATTCCGCTAAGAACTTTCGCTAAGAATTCTCCTTTAATTATGCTCTTAAAAACCTGCTGAGTTAGGCTTTACTGATCGGGTTGACTCGTCCTTAGGGTTAGTCGAGCAACTTAAGTTAGTTCTAGAAATAGACCAGATACAAGCCCTTGGCTCTAGTTCAATACTGACCCGACCCGGCCCGGATCACCTATATATGTAGTTAACCAAAAAGGGTCTTACTCAATGGTTTTCCGATCCAAACCAAAATCAGCTGACTACGTTAATATATATTGGTCAAATCGGCCCTGGGACTAATATGAATTTGGAATGAGTATATTCTCTAAATATATACGTACGAGGTTGGTAACATGGAGTTAACGATATTTCATTATTTTATTTAGCATTCACATACACATGCTACGGGTAACGCGTATAAAAGACTGAACTAGGGAAGAACTGCAAGACGAAATTATAAAAATCAATAATATAGAATACCGACCACATAAACACATGATCGTAATTTGAATATTTTAACATCGATCGGTTTTTCAGTCAAATACACGCCAAAACATGCTGAACTCTCTCCATGCACACTATAAGTACGCCTACACATACTTCTATCTCTTAACACTTCCACGAACTTCTCTCTCTATTCTTTACATTTTCTTCCAACAATGGCGGCTAAGTCCTTGTTCCAAACCCCTAATCTGAAACATGTTCCATTTCCAAGATCAGACCAAACTCTTGTTCTTCCTCATGTTGTCTCTCTCCCCAATTACAAAAACACCCCCAAAAGACTTGTAGTTTCTTCTTCTTCTTCCTCTTCCTCTTCTTCTGTTGTATTAGCACCACATATTCTTACTTCTCCTGTTTCTTCTCCTCACATATCTCCTGCTCAAGCACCGTTAGCTAGGGTTTGGAGAGAGATACAAGGGTGTAACAACTGGAAAGATCTCATCGAACCTTTAAACCCACTTCTCCAACAAGAGATCACTCGCTACGGCAACTTAGTCTCAACATGTTACAAAGCCTTCGACCTAAACCCTAATTCAAAACGTTACTTGAACTGCAAGTATGGCAAACAAACCCTACTTCAAGAAACCGGAGTCGACCAACCTGAGGAATACCAAGTCACCAAATACATCTACGCCACGCCGGACATCAACATCAGCATCAGTCCGATCCAGAACGAGGCAAATAGAGGCGCACGTTGGGTAGGTTATGTAGCAGTTTCATCTGAAGAATCTGTAAAACGTTTAGGGAGGAGAGACATTGTGGTGACGTTTCGTGGAACAGTAACTAACCCTGAATGGGTCACCAACTTCATGAGCTCTTTGGCTCCGGCTAGGTTCGATCCTCATAACACACGTCCTGACGTGAAGGTGGAGTCAGGGTTCTTGAGTTTATACACATCTGATGAGAGTGAGAACAAGTTCGGACTAGAGAGCTGCAGACAGCAGCTTCTGTACGAGATTTCGAGGTTGATGAATCAGTACAAAGGTGAGTCAGTGAGTATAACACTCGCTGGACATAGCATGGGAAGCTCATTGGCTCATCTTCTTGCTTACGACATTGCGGAGCTAGGTTTAAACCGGAGGATGGGCGAGAGAGATGTCCCCATAACGGTCTTCTCTTTTGCAGGTCCTAGGGTTGGTAACTTGGAGTTCAAGAAACGTTGTGAGGAGCTAGGAGTTAAGGTTTTGAGGATTACTAACGTTAACGATCCGATAACTAAACTTCCAGGCGTTTTATTCAATGAGAATTTTAGGGTGTTAGGTGGTGTTTATGAGCTTCCTTGGAGTTGTTCATGTTATGCTCATGTTGGGGTCGAACTCACACTAGATTTCTTTGATGTTCAAAACATTTCTTGCGTTCACGATCTAGGGACTTACATCGATCTTCTCAACCGGCGAAGAATAAACTCCAAATCGGGAGATTCCGATAAAGACGATGACAATGAAATTTTTTCCTTGGATTTTTTGAAGAGAAAGGGTGAGAATATAATGTTGTTGAAGGGACAACGAATGATGCATTGGACCAACGTCGTGGATCTACTTTCTTCTGTCTCTGATCATATGTTGTATTGTAATATTTTCTAGCCCTAGAGTGATCCAAGTTAGGTTTAGGGTCTTTTTTTAGTGGAACAAATACTTCTAAGTTCATATATAATGTACAAATTATACATGCGGATACTCATTACAATTTCCTTCGATCACAAGAAAGTGTAAGTGGATATATAAATATATAGAGTATTTATTTTTGTATTTGCATTATTTCTAGTATATATGGTTAAACTATACGCAGTGTATACCTTAAAACATAATAAATTGATTTAGTTATCATCAGCCACCTTTTCAAAGTTGCAAACGAAATAAAGACACCAATGTTTGACATATGAGTTTGATTATATATAGTAAAAGACATACGATAAAGTGAAATAAAATTACAAAAGATAAACTAATTGTTCACGTTACAAATCTACGACCAAAACAATTTAGAGCTAGAATGTTTTAAATTTGCCTTATTTACTATTTTATTTTTTGGTTACTCGTTTAAAATATTCAACTATTTAAAACTACATAATGTTTTAACTATTAGATATATAGTTTTTGGAAAATTTCAACGTATGTATATATATATACATATATATCCTTTTTACTCAATTCTATGTTTCATGCACATTGACTAACTAGGCGACATTAAAAACAAGGACTGAATAATCAAACATTTTCCCTAGTTGGAGTTTTATTTTAAAACAATCTACCTCTAAATTATTGTTGTTCTTCGTGAACATTAACTTAAGTACGTGTCATTTATTTCACTTTATCATCCTTTATTTAGCAAATTATATATGTTTCATGCAAATTGAATTGACTAACTAAACATTCTCTCTAGTTGGAATTTTATCAATTTATATTAAAAGACTCTGGTCTCTCTTGTTCTTCCACATCCCGAAACTTTGACCACCGTTTTTTCTCCCTCAGAAATCTTTGACCAACGTTAGGGAGTAATCTCCTTTAGTTTCATATAAGAGAGTGAGAACATATATGCTATTTATTCTTTTTACACTTTGTGTTTATATGGTTCAAAGTAGATGATTTCTAAAAGTGAAAAAGATGCGTAGAAATATTTGGGGTACATACTTTGTTACAGAAGAAAGAAATACTCTTGCGTGATAGTTTCCGACAAGAAGTTAATTATCGTCAAAGTGAAAAGTGTTATACGATGTACTGCATGGTACAAACTTTTATGTTTTAAATTTCTTAAGGGCGTCACTACAATGTTTCCTGAATGGGTAAGAAATGTGCACAATTATGCTTATATTTAACGATTAAGAACCGATTTACTGAATGTTTATATAGAAAATGTTATACGATGTACCGTAGGGTACAAATTTTTCAAACAAGCCATGATGGATATACAATATATATCATATAATATTCCTCCTTATGAGACTAAATGACGTATAAACTCATGTAAAACTTCTTCATTTCTTTAATATAATTTAAAGTTATGGGAAACATGATCCCCGTAGCTATCTAATAGCATGTAAAAATGGAGTGGTCGAAAAAATAGGAGTTACTAAACAGTATAAAAATTAAGATTTTTTAGAAATATATACATAAAATATGGTTTACAATTTTAAATGTTTGAATATACTGCTAAACTTAAAGCTTATAATTTAGATATACTATTTCATTACATTGTCACATATACCTTTTATTTTGACAGGACCTAGAAATAATTTGAGATGGCATTGATGATCATAGGTTAAAGGTATATTGAAAATGTAAGCACTCAATTCATATATCCTATAGTTTGGAACTTCATCAAAAAGTGAATGTCCCCTAAGAGCGCACAAGATTTTGGACCCAAACGTTTACTCTCTCTCTTTCGCTGGAATAATGATGGTTGATGAAATAGATTCTTAGTATGGAAACAAAACATTTCATCTAGTTTCTTTGACTCTAGATATGAATTTTTTAGATCATGTAAATGGGTTTAGAGACTGAAGTTAAATGCTGATAAGTTTAAAGCAAATTTAGTTATCTATCACCACTACAACAAAACATGGTATATTCTGACGAAATTTCCGATGGGCTGAAAAATCATCGGAAAAAACCGACGACATTCCGACCATATACTGACGAAAATGAAAAATTCACATTCGTCGGAATGTCGTCGGAATTTCTGGAGGAAATTCCGACCATCAAGTTGTCGTCGGAAATTTCCGACGAATTTCCGACGACCTTTCGAGGAAAATAAATGACCGTTATATAATTGAAGAGTCGTCGGAATGTCGTCGGAATGTACCGATGATATTCTGACGGACTATAGGACCGTTGAATGTTTTAAATTTTCCGACGAGTTTCTGACGATTTTTTGGATCAAATTTCGAAAAAAAATATTGACGTTTATAGCCGTTGTAATTATTAAAAATTCCGACGAATTTCCGATGAATTTCCGACGAAAAATTAATTTTCCGTCGGAATATCGTCGGAAACCTCGACAGTTTTTTTCTATAAATACTAGCTCCCCTCATTCTCTTCATTCACTCTTCATTCTCTCTTCACTTTCTTTAGCCAATACAAATCCGAAAAAATCATGTCTACTGGAAATTATTATCGGTCGTGGATGGATAAACCTCATTTGGATCCAAATACCAATTTGCTTACGGAAGAATACATAGAAGGTATTGGAGAATTCATGAGGTTGGTCCGACAACAACCGGAAGCAAAAACCGGTATGTTAAGATATCCTTGCTCTTCCTGCAATAATAATAAGATTTTAAAGGAATGGGATGTTTGGACTCATTTATATATGAAAGGTTTTGCACGGAATTATAAGATTTGGTATCTTCATGGGGAAACTGATGGTTATGAATATGGTAGTACTAGCGAACCTCAACCTGTTGATAGGTTAGAAGAACCAAGAACATATATAGATTATGGTGTAGGTATTGAGCAGATGGTAAATGATCATTATAGATGGGAAGAACCCAATGTCGAATCGAGGAGATTTTTTGACATGTTAGATGTAGGAAAACAACCACTGTATAAAGGTTGTAGAGATGGTCATTCACCCTTATCATCTGCAACTAGATTGATGGGTATTAAAACATATTATAATTTGGCTGAAGAATGTGTAGATGCGATTGCTGATTTTGTTAAAGGTGTTCTACCCGAAGATAATCTTGCACCGGGTTCATACTACGAGGTTCAGAAACTCGTAGCGGGTCTTAGTTTACCATATGAGGTGATAGATGCATGTATCGACAACTGCATGATCTATTGGAGAGTGGATGAAAACCGGGATAAATGCAAATTTTATGGTAAACCTCGTTATCAGGAAACGAGGGGAAGAGTTCTGGTGCCATTCAAAAGGATGTGGTATTTGCCTTTGACAGAAAGATTGAAGAGATTATATCAGTCTGAACGCACAGCCAAACCAATGAGATGGCATGCAGAGCACATCACAGATGGTCAGATTAGACATCCTTCAGATGCAAAAGCTTGGAAACATTTCCAAGCAACATATCCAGAATTTGCCGAAGAGAGAAGAAATGTTTATCTTGGATTATGTACCGATGGTTTCAGCCCATTTGGAAAACATGGAAGACAATATTCTCTATGGCTAGTGATTGTGACACCGTACAACTTGCCCCCAAATTTGTGCATGAGACGAGAGTTTTTGTTTCTCTCCATTCTCGTCCCTGGGCCAGAGCATCCTAAGAGATCATTAGATGTGTTTCTTCAGCCATTGATATATGAGTTGCAACAACTATGGGCGCATGGTTCTGAGACATATGATGTTTCGTGCAAAGAAAACTTTCAGATGCGGGCCGTACTTATGTGGACAATAAGTGATTTTCCAGCATACGGAATGTTATCTGGATGGTCAACACATGAGAGACTATCATGTCCATATTGTCAAGATAGTACAGATGCTTTCCAACTCAAGCACGGAAGGAAATCGTGTTAGTTTGACTGTCACAGAAGATTTCTACCACCTGATCATCCATATCGTAGGAGTAAGACTTTGTTTACGAAGAACAAAAAGGTGTTTGACAGTCCACCGGAAGAAGTTAGTGGTGAAGATTTGTGGAAACAGTTAAGAGATTTTGGTGCAGCAAGGACACCAGACGTAGGTGGACATGAAAATATTAGAGTCGATGCTGTTGGAGAACTACACAACTGGCACAAAAAGAGTATTTTCTGGGATCTGCCTTATTGGAAGGATCATCTCTTGCGGCATAATTTAGATGTCATGCATATTGAAAAGAACTTTTTCGACAACCTGATGAACACAATCCTAAACATCCAAGGGAAAACGAAGGATAATTTGAAGTCAAGACTGGATTTAGTCGATATTTGTGCTCGTTCTGAACTTCACGTTGATGAGAATGGTATGGCTCCTTTTCCCATATACCGGCTTGATGCTGCTGCAAAAGAGGAGTTTTTTGATTGGATTATAAATAAAGTAACATTTCCAGACGGTTATGCATCAAATCTGTGTAACTGTGTCGATAAAAGCGAAGGAAAGTTTACTGGTTTGAAGAGTCATGATTGTCATGTAATGATGCAGCGCCTCCTTCCGTTTGCTTTTTCAGGACTATTGCCGCGTAATGTTCATGAAGCAATTGCAGGTAACTTATATTTTAACTTTTTAATTTATTTATTATGTTTATACATGCTTATACTTATGGAATTTGTTTTCTTATATCTATGTAGGGATAAGTGCTTATTTCCGCGATTTATGCACTAGAGCAGTGACAGCAGAGGGTATTAATAATTTGAAGGCAAACATACCGGTCATCCTTTGCAACCTCGAGAAGATATTTCCTCCATCATTTTTTGATGTTATGGAACATCTAACCATTCATCTCGCAAGAGAATTGGAACTTGGTGGACCTGTTCAGTACCGATGGATGTATCTTTTTGAGCGTTATATGCATCATTTGAAGAAGAAGGTCAAAAATTTAAGCAAAGTGGAAGGATCTATAGTCGCACAAGTGATCAATGAAGAAACTTCAAACTTTGCCGAAAACTATTTTCCATCAGAAGTGCATACCAAAAACCGAAGACCTGCTAGGCATGATGACGGAGGGCAAAGGGCCACATATTATGTTTACGTCCCAAACATCTTTAGAGAAGTTGGACGACTTAGTGGAAAATCAACAAAGCGAAGACTTAATGAGAGAGAGCAAGCTCATTTGCAAACATATTTGCTCACCAACTGTGAAGATGTTCTACAATATGAGAGGTAAACATAATTATTTTATTTAAATTGTTAAAATATTCAAAAAGTTTAATTTCAGATTATTAAAATAATTTTTTGTATAGTGTTTATATGGCAGAGTTGCGTTTCACTCATAGCCACGCCACTGAAGAGGAGCGTGAACAACTCAGACATAACGGATTTGCTGGATGGCTTCTTAATTATGTAAGTGTTTATATTTATATATATGTGTTTAAATAATTAGATATATATGTAATGGAAAAATAGATCACTAACATGTTTCAAATTTATAGGTGACTGAAGGTATAGCCAGAGGTGTAGTGTTCGACGATTGGATATGCGAATTTGTGCGAGGACCAAACTATGTGGTCAAATCATATCCAAAATATTGTACTCGAGGATATGCATTCACAAAAAGGACATTCTAGAACAACTTTTTATGATGGTGTTTCATCTTCATCTGGTGACGATGTGTACTACGGCAACATCAAAGAAATTTTGGAAATTCAGTATCCTGGTATGGTTGGATTGCGGTGTATTGTATTCTGTTGTGATTGGTATGACAATACCCCAGATCGAGGAGTGAAAACTGACGCATTTGGTGTTACATCGGTTCATTCGCGAAGGAAGCTTCAATAGATTTTACCGAGTTTGGAGATGATGCTGTTGTGCATTCGGAATCGGAGGCTGAAATTGGCGAGTTTGACGAAGATTCTGAAGATTCTACCAATTCGGAAGATTCTGAGTAGATTTACAAAATAATTTGTATTGCTTATAAGTTATATGTGATTTTTATATTTATTAGAAAAGACAAAATGTTATTCTGGTTTTCTAAGTTATTTGTAGGAGTTTAAGAAGTTATTAAAAGTGTTTTAAAAGTTTTTAGGGTATAAACTTAAGAAAAAAAAAACTAAATAACATAAAATGGTCGGAATTCGGTCGGACTTTTCCTACGATTTATTGACGAAACCGAGACTTAGCCTTGGTGTTGACTGTCGTCGGAATTCCGTAGGAAATTTTCGACGGAATTCCGACGAAAACTTGGATAAACCTAATTCTCGTCGGAATTCCGTAGGAAATTCCCTACGAAATTCCGACGACTTTTACATTTATACATGTTTAAATCAATAGAAATGTTAAATTGGATATAAATATACATTTAAAACCACACATTAAGTGTTTTGCAACATTGATATTGATTTAAAACCACAAAAAATCTTTAAATATATATGTCAACATATTCCTAACATTTATCAATGCAAAGTATATACTTACACAAACATATGAAGACAATCTAATATTATGAAAATAATTTTAGTTTACATTAATAACAATACTTTTTTTAGATGTAATTCTCTCATTAGGTGTTTATATATTACCAAAGTTTTGTATTGGTTCAACATAATTTAGTTTTTTAACCCTAAAACATATATCCAACACATGTCGTCGGAATGTCGTCGGAATTTTACGACGATATTCCGACGACATTTATTTTACCCAATCAAAAGACAAGCACCGAATATGCTCCTTTCGTCGGAAAGTCGTCGGACATTTCCGACGACATTCCGACGAAAGGAGCATATTCGGTGCCTCGAAACTTGATTTATCCAATTTACTAAGATTTCCGACGACATTCCGACGACCCCACATAGGGTCGTCGGAATGTCGTCGGAAATTTTTATTTACCCGGGAAAAAAAAACGCCAAAAGTTTTTAACAAACCGCGTAAATTAAATACTGACGACATTCCGACGAAACCTGTTTCGTCGGTTTTTCTTTATATAAATATTTCTCCTTCTTTCTTCTTCCTCATTTCCGATTTCTTCTTTCAAAAACCTCCGATTTCTTGGCGATTTCCGGCGATTTTCGGCCCAAATCTCCCCAATTTCACTAACCTACAAGTCAACATGTAAGTTATATGTATATTTAGTTATATATTTGTTTGATTTAGTTTTAGATAATGATTTTAGTGATTTAGGTTGTGAATATCATAAGTTACTTTAGTTTAGATGGTGTTTTTGGTGATTCTAGTTTAGTTTATATATTAGTCTAGTTTTAGATGGTGATTTTGGTGATTTTAGGGTTAATAAGTTAGGTTTTGTTAAGATTTTGATAATATGTTGTGGATGTAATTTTTTAGGCTTTATATAAAACGTTTTTGTGTTTAATATTTAGAATAAAAAATACTATTATATAATAAAATTATCTAAATAATTGTTTTATATAATGAAAATCATTTTACTAATTTATTTGTAATATAAAAACGTTTAACTAAATATTATATATTATAAAAACGAATTAAACAATTTTTTATAATATATAAAAACATTTAACTAAATTTTATATATTTTTAAAACGAATATACAATTTATTATATAATATATAAAAATGTTTCAGTAAATACTATATATTATTAAAACGTTTTTGCAATTTATTATAATATATAAAAACGTTTAACTAAATATTATATATTAAAAACATATTTTAACAATTTATTATAATATATGAAAATATTTATTAGATATTAAATATATAAAACATTTAAAACATAATTTTTACTAACATTTATACACATGTTACAAATATTATATATTTTAAAGCCGTTTTAAAAAAATATTAATGATTAACATAATTTTTTAATTAAAGAAAATATTATTTATTATGTTTTAGAGTTATTAGATATGTTTGTGTGTTTATTTGTAAATTAATATGGTTATTTATTAAATTATTTTTTTAATATTATTTCTGTTTTTTTGTAGGTCTGACGAGTCCGGTAGGTTATTATGCCGATCTGCACCTCGGGGTCGACTGAGTGTCGGGAACAGTTCACGTGCATCGGGTTCTTCACAGGAGCAAACGTCAGTTCCTTTTGTTCCTGAGACAGTTTCATCTCCACCTCTGGTTACTCCGCTTGAGCCGGGTACCATGCCTGTTGAACTATTGGTTCAACAGCCTGGTCGAGAGCATCTCCGGGTCCTCCATCCCCATCCACGGGGAGAGACTACATGGTTAGTTTTTTTATTTTTTAAAACCATAATTTAGTTTATTTTTTAATTTACTTTTCTACCATTAACATTAACTTTTTTTTTTTTAAGGTTTAACAAATCGAGCAACGGCATTAGCAGGAGCATTAACCAAATGATGTACTCCATGCTCCGTAAGGGGTATCCGACGTATAGTGTAGTCCCTACCGAAGACCGTGAGTTGTGGTTTCGTCAGTTTGCGGTAATTGTTCTCTCTAATTTTTAAATTATTTTCTAATTTTAATTTTTATTATTATTATGTATCTACTAATTATTAATGTTTTTTCAGCAAGAATTCAATTGGGAGCCTAGGCACACGGAAACTGTCCGTCAGGCTTTCCACGAGAAGGCCATGGACTCGTATACGAAGCAGATATACGAGTGGAAGCAGCTATGGCTTAAGGGCAAGAGACCTAGATTCATCAACTTGACGGTTTGGCAAGAGTTGGAGGTGCATTGGACCCAGCAGTCGACTATCGACAAATCACTCAAAAATTCCGCCAACCGCAAGAGCGATCGTGGCGGAAAAGGTCTTTATGTCCACAACCTTGGTGCATGTAGTATGTCTTCTAAGGAAGACCAACTGGTAAGTTCTATATATATTAAATTTATTTTTTAATATATTTATTGAATAAATATTGTTTGTAGGTTGCTGCGAATGACGGTAATCTCGTTGATCACGTCGACGTTATGAGAGAGGCATACACCAACAAGAAGACGGGCGAAATTCAGGATCCCGTAATAAGAGATGTTATAGAGTTGGTGCAAACCCAAAAAGATGCATTTCTAGCTTCTCAGCTTATTTCTTCTGATGACGATTGTTCGGTCGCTTCGACCAACTTGTCCCGACTTCGAATAAACCAAATGGTGGAAGCGGTAAGTTTAATATTTTACATATTTTATTACCATTTAGTCACGCATGTTTTATTTAAGTAATATTTTTTGTAGGCGGTTCCAAAGAGGAAAGGTCGTCTTGTTGGGTTGGCTCGTCGGGCTAGTTCATGTCCATCTTCTTCACAAGACTCGTATGCTGATCCTATGATTATGGAGCAGCTTCAAAACAAGGATGACCGGATCGTAGCTTTGGAGACGCAGAACACCACTATCCTTGCTGAATTGGCGGATCAGAAGAAGGTCAACCAAGACATATTGGAGAAGATGAGGCGTTTATTTCCTAATGATTTTTAAGTTTTTTTCATTACAACTTTTAAATGTTTTTATTTTCAATTTTCAATAATGTATGACTTTTTCATTTCTATAATATTTTTTTTAAATTTCGAAATTTTTATTTTTTTTTATTAATATATATTTTTTTATTATTAAAAAAACTCATATAAATCAAAATTCCGATGACCAATAGGCGTCGGAAAATTCTGACGACTCTGTTTCATCGGAGAATTCCGACCACCGTTCGGTCGTCGGAAAGTCCCGACGAAACAGAGTCGTCGGAATTTTCCGACGCCATTTGGTCATCGGAAAGTCCCGACAAAATAGAGTCGTCGGAATTTTCCGACGCCTTAGGGTTGTCAGAATTTTCCGACGAACTTTGGTCCTCGGAACTTTCCGACGACTCTGTTTCGTCGGAATATTTCGACGTACCCATTTGGTCGGAAATTACTATTCCGATGACTGTTGTCGTCGGAAAGTCGTCGGAAAACAGTCGTCGGTTTCCGTCGGAATGTCGTCGGAATCTCCAACGATATTCCGATGAAATTTGTTTTTCCGACAAATCAATTCTGACGACCTTTTTGGTCGGAATGACGTCGGAATATGTCTATTCCGACGGAATACCGACGAATATGGCCGTAGGTATTTGCCTGTTTTCTTGTAGTGCACTCATATTTGTTGGATCATGTAAATGGAGTTGATTATTTGGAAACGTTCAGTCCAGTAGTAAGAACATATACTATTAGAACGGTCCTTACAGTTGCCACATCAAAGAGTTGGTCTATCACTCATATTAATATCAAAAGTGCATTTTTCCAATGTGATCTTCTTGAGGAATTTATATGCACCAATCAGCAGGTTTCGTTGATCCTAAGTATCCTAATCATGTTTGCAAATTGGGTAAAGACATCTACGATCTTAAACAAATACCAAGGACTTGGTTTGACAAGTTTAACACTTTTTTTTTGGAGTATGGCTTCAGCTGCAGCAAAACTGACCATTCCTTGTTCATCTATTCATCATGGTAATAGTTTAGTACTTGTACTTTATGTTGATGATACTACTTACATGAAGCAATCCATAATTGTTTCAACATCTAATCGCAGCTCTAAGCTCAAAATTTTCCATGAAAAAACTTTGGATATTTTCATTATTTTTCAGAATTCAGGTGGAAAAATCCTAATAGTTTGTTTCTTAATTAAAGGAAGTACACTGAAGACATCTTTATTCAAGTGGGAATCAATTTTGCAAATCCTCTGATCACTCCTTTGCCACTGCAATTGTTCGCAGATGCTCTTACCTCCAAAGAATTATTTGAGGAACCATCTGATTTCAAAAGTTTGGTTGGAAAGCTACAATACCTTACTCTCACTCGACCAAACATTCAATTTGTTGTGAACTTCTTATATCAAAGAATGCATTCTCCTACTGTCTCTAACTATGCATTGCTTAAGAGGATTCTGAGATACTTACAAGGAATTTTGATGCTTGGTTTGCACTTAACTAGATCGGCTTCTCTCAATGTATCTGTTTTCAGTGATAATGATTGGGCAGTATATAGAAAAACTAAAAGATCTACAGCAGATTTTTGTACTTATACTGGTTCCAACTTGGTTTCCTGGAGTGCCAAAAGATAAACAACACTCTCAAGATCCTCCACAGAAACCGAATACCGTGCTATAAGTGAAACATTAGCTGAACTAACTTGGATTGCCTTACTTCTTAAGGAACTTCACATTCCTCAGTATGGACTTGCAATACTTCACTGTGGCAACCTATATGCAATGCATCTTACAACAAACCTCTCCTTCCATGCCTAATCAAAAAATGGATATGGATTGGTACTATAAAAGGGAGTGAGTTGTTCTTGGTTTCATGGAGACAAAACATATCCCTGCACCTCTTCAAATAGTAGACATTTTTACTAAATCCTTACCAAGAGTTTCTTTATATCATCTACATTCCAAACTTGGAGTTGGATTGTCACCCACCTTAAGTACGAAGGTAAAGAGGAATAACATCATCAAGTCAAAACTGAGCAAACAACTCAACGCAAAGTTGGCTCAGAAAATCAGGTTCTTGGACCTCAACACACGAAGCAACAACCAACTGTAAAACTCTGTCTCAGCACTCCACTACAAAAGTTAATGAGAGCCTGAGATGGTAAAGAAGGAAGGTTCCGCGAAGCTACCTTTACAAATCGGCAACAAATTTCAAGTTCTCTAATCCCTAGGTGCTAATGATTGGAATGCCACCTTTCATGTTTCCATTGTTTAGCTTGAGTCTTTATAATGATTTGTAATCTTTAAAGTTTGACAAGATTTATGAATGCAATATAACGAAAGTTTAGTATCTTGTCATCTTCTTTAAAGTTCTCTTTTATATCAGATGTGACATTGTTAATGTTATTGATATGATTATTGTACTCACGAAAGCTTTAATTGGTAAAAAAAGAAGCTAAAGTATTAGAAACAATTTCTTAACTTCCGCTAAAAACCTCACTTTAAAAATTTCCGGTTAATCATGGTCTAAGGCCTCGAGAGCTACCTTAACACCATTAATTGTGGACTTTTGGAAACAGAACACATTTGGCCCATTCTCTCTTTCATAATAATTTAATTCCACCGAATTTCACGGATTATATAATTCAAAAACAAAAAAAAAACTAAAAAAAATTCAAAACTGATAAAGAATTGAATCACTTCATGCGCAGTATGTCCTGTCATGTTCATTTCCTTGCCACTTGCCAGCTCCGCGCCTCTCTCTCTCTCTCTCTGAAACCAGTCTCATCCTTCTCTCTCTAGAAACCAGGGAAGAAGCAAAACAAAACAAAACAAAAGATGTCGTCCGATGAGGAAGGAGGAGAGGAGTATCTCTTCAAGATTGTGATAATCGGCGACTCTGCCGTGGGGAAATCGAACCTTCTGTCTCGCTACGCTCGTAACGAGTTCAACGCCCATTCAAAAGCCACGATCGGCGTCGAGTTCCAGACGCAGAGCATGGAGATCGAAGGCAAAGATGTCAAAGCTCAGATTTGGGACACTGCTGGTCAAGAACGCTTCCGTGCCGTCACCTCCGCCTACTACCGCGGCGCCGTCGGTGCTCTCGTCGTCTACGACATAAGCCGTCGCTCAACCTTTGAAAGCGTCGGACGTTGGCTTGATGAGCTCAAGAGTAAGTTTTGTATTGCAATTAGGTCCTAGAGTTTGACTGTTATTGCAAAATGGCAACTTGTATTTGGTTTAGATGCTTACCACTTTATGGAAGACTATTAGATCTGTAGGTTTCTTGGAGACATTGATGTTTCTTAGGGAAGAAGTAAAGTTTACAAGTCGCGAGAACAAAGATTAGGTTATATAGTTTGTTCCCATGTTTCTTGAATTGTTGATCTATTCTTGTAAAAAGAACTAAATTACATGTCTGAATCAAACAATCTCGCCTTAGAGAATGTACGGACCTATAGACTCAAAACTTCCTAGTCATTAAATTCTTTTTTTGGATACTCCCTCCGTTTTGATTTAATTGTCGTTGTTTTGAAAAAATTTTGTTTCAAAATAAGTGTCGTTTTAGAAAATCAATACAAAATTTATTAATAAAATTCTTCTTTTTATTTTTCTATTGGTTAATATGTGTATAAATTTAGAACGACAAATAAAATAAAACGGATAGAGTATTATAAACATAAAACTTACTAAAGCGAGAGAAAATTAAAAATGGTTTCGCTTTCTATAAGAAGTAAGTAACATTATGTACATTTTATTTTCTTAGCTTCCTCTTGATTTTTATTAGGTAACCATAATCTCTCTATCTATTCTCTTAAAGATCAATATGAGAATCTCTTTTCAAAATTTTTTTATTTGAACCTTGGTTTGGTAAAAACTTTGCTGATTTTGATTATTGGCAGCACACTCGGATACAACGGTGGCGAGGATGCTGGTGGGGAACAAGTGCGACCTAGAGAACTTGAGAGCGGTGAGCGTGGAAGAAGGCAAAGCCCTAGCGGAAAAACAAGGACTATTCTTCATGGAAACATCGGCTCTCGATTCAACAAACGTTAAAACAGCTTTTGAAATGGTAATCCGAGACATCTACACCAATGTTAGCCGGAAACAGCTCAACTCCGATACACATAAAACCGAACTGAAGTGGAACAGCCGAGTAAGTCTCGTTAAGGACGACAATAAGGGATCTACACAAGGGTTCGGTTTCTCTTGCTGTTCTTCCTCTTGACCTCATCTTGGTTTCTAAATTATTTTTCTTTTGCTTCATTTGTTACTTTCACACACAAAAGTTTCATAAGATTTTCCTTTTGTTTCTTTCTCCCATGGAAAAATAAAAGCAAAAAGATCATACTGATTCAAATCTGTAATATTTCAAAACCAACTGATGAGGAAGATGTTTTTAACATTTCAAGCAGATTAGTATTTTGTCATCTCAATAAAAAGCAAGCTAACCTTGGTCTTGATTTACTGTGGTAAGTTGTCCTAGCTGGAGGATTAAAATGTTGCTTGAACATCAAGTTAACAACTCCACGGTGCAGAAACTGTAACAGTCTAAAATATAGAGCCTTAGCAAAATGAGCTTCACGGACTTCACGTTTTTGGTTAAAGCTAGAATTCTTTTTTCGATATCGTTATTTAAGAGATCTAAGATAATTTATCAATTTTAATTAATTGAGTACTAAATAATGTAAACGCAATTTTATGTTTCGAATACAATACATTAAAGAAAATTTTGTATGATAAATTTTTTTCACTTTATGAAAAGAATGGTCGTACAACCTGATGAGTGACCTTGCTGATCTCTATGTGAGATCAAAAAAATTCAATACAACTTCCCTAACAAAACTAACACATCCCAACGTAGACTAAAGAGTACATAAAAACCCCCACCCAAAAAAAAAATCTCTTTCTTTATGAATATAACCAATCCAGAAGAAGTGACACAAACACAACACATAACGATGCAAGAAGAAGAGAAGTGTTCGCACCTTTTCATGACTCCATCATCATCGTGTCAATCAATCTCACTTGTAACATTCAAACCTTCTGACCGCAACCACACGAGGTTTCACAAGGCTCTGGAGATGATAATGGTTTCTTTTTTGCTAAAAGCCACACAAAAATATTCTTGCTTCTTTGTTTGTATAACCTGGAAGCAAACGGCAATGCTGCATATATGTATGAACGAGAATCTCACCAAAATGAATTTTGGTGCTTATCAGACACACTGACTTTGATCATCCAGGCTTTAAGATCGTATAGCAGGAACAGGAGTAACAGCAGCTTCTGCTGCCTTCTTTTGCTTCTCCTTCTCGATCTCCACTCTTCTCAGCTCTGCGTGTTGTGCAATTCCGTTTGCAATCGCCTGATAAGTGAAGTCCAGTGACTGGTTAAGGTTCTGAAATCTCTGCGCATCTGATGCCTGCATAACTGTTTAAAGGACAAGGATGCGATTAAGCAAGGTGTTCACTGCTCCCTATAGTATCGTGTGCTCGAGAATGGTGATCAGAAGATTTTATATAGCGGTACCTCTGATTGCGTCAACAAAGAATACAAAGGCATCCACCTCATCGATGGGTGACTGGAACACATCGTCATCACTAAAGTCATCATAAGAATCATCGTCATCTTCATCAACATATCTGAAGGACTTTGCCTGCGAAACGAACCAGCGAATTGGCAAAGAGTCCGTTCCAGAAAAAGTAGAGCATATTTGACAGAGGAAGTGATACAAGAGCACTTGACAAACCTGTGCAGCTAACTTCTGCAGTTTCATGCTTTCTGCTTCATCTCCATCCTCGGTATCATCCATACCCATCTCCCCATCAGAACCATCATCATCGTCATCACTCTCGAGTCCATTCATTTCATCCTCATAATCTACTTCTGTCACCTTTGCTGCTTCTGAGAGAATTATGGGAAAGGGAATAATTGTAAACGTTACGACGCCAAGTAGAGAGAAAAATGGATCATGAGCACAACATACCAGCTAGCTGATTCTTATATGCAACTAGAAGATCAAGTGTTGCCCTGAAAACACGTTGCAGAGCTTCGTCGGGGAATTGACCACCAGGGAGAGCAAGTAATGAAGTCAAACCCAAGCAGCAAACCTTTTTATCATGTTCCCTGGTAAAAAAAGAGCAACGCTTTATCAGTCAACCATTGCACTTAAGCTACCATGAACAAGATAAGATATAATAAATAGCATCAAAGTTACCTTTTGAAATTTTCTGGCAGGCCACTCTTTTTCTTTTGTTGCAACATGTGGAACCAAAGATCAAACACTGTTGAAGCAAGCCCTGTGTTATGCAATACACCAAGCGTCAAACCTGGATTGTAGTAAAGCATATTTGCCACCTGCGGATAGACATCATGATTTTCTTTGAGAACTTGATCAAGGAAGCAAAATTTAAAATCTAGCGGATACAAATGGCTGTTCCCTTGCATACGAAGATCAACTCATCATTGTAAACATCAACACAACAATGGAATAAATTCAATGCAAGCCTGCCTGATCCATATACTGACACTGAAAGAACATGTCACCTAATATACAACACAATAAACTGGAAAGTTGGAATCACGCAGGTCAAACATTCTCCACACAGTTCTTACCACTTGTATAAGAAGAGATTTTAAGTATGAAGTCTCTGCTCGTTGTAACCGATCAATAGTGAGTCGCAGATATGGTTCAATCCACTGATCCACCTGCCCTTTGCAATTCTGGAAAATAACTTCAATAAGCTTTGGAGCTGCTTCAATATCACTGTCTTCTATGTTTCTGTCGGTCATAAGCTGTAGGAACAGAAACGTGAGATATAAATTAGCTACGAAGGTAACAAATGGTATTGTTATGTAGACTGATGAGAGATTTTCTTGGGTATAGAAACTTGGGAAATGCTTACATATGTACATCTTCACACGATATTTAATGCTAAATGAATATATTTTTAGTGTTACCCAATACACTCGCGGCCAACAATCTTGTGCCAGAACGCATGGGTAACTCGCACTTTTTGTTACACAGTAAAGGAAGAGTCTATCCTTCATGATATGTACAAAAATTTATACCCTTACAGTTCAGAATACAACAAGTACAGACCACATACATGAACACTAACTATTGGAAGATATACTTACAGTTGAAAGAACATTATATAGGCTTTGCTGGTAGTCGGGCTCCTTGCAAGTGAGGAAATGAGCAGTTCCCCTTGATATAAAATTGTCCATCGGAGCCAAAATATCTACATTTTCAAAGAAATAACTTAGTGAATGGAAGTTCCGCAGTAACAGAGTAAACTATACAGAAAACAGATACGAGAGAAGCCATACTTGGAAAGTAATCAATTGCCCAATCGACCAACGCTTCAACGATTAATGGCCAGAGACTCCATATGCCCAAGGAAATGTTAGGTGAATAAAAGGTCATGTATGATGCAATCTCCAAAACTTCTTCAAATACATCTGCCAAAGCAAATAGGATGAGAATTTAAATGCTTTAGTTTCTATATTAAAATAGTTTGAAAAGGAAAGAATGATCTTGAATCAGATGCTGCTACACGACAAAAGGCTTACAAAAAAAGAGACAACGGATATATGTCCTATCTGAAAATGCATACTATTACTGAAGAAATGAATCAAATTGGCTAACAATTCAGTCCATCATCTAGACACAACATAACTTAAATATGCTTGTAGTCCACAAACTAAAGAGTAGAGGTAAATGAGAAAAATTCTAGAAGTATTTTTATACATCCGTTTACCTTGGCCATCACTGGTCAACATTTTCTGCAGTATTGGAAGTATCGTTGGTTCTATTTCAACAAACAGCTGAGGAAGACTGCTAACAGATTCAAGGATTGTACTTATGGCACGCAAACAGCCAACTGCAGCTAAAGCTCCCATATCATCCGAATCATCACTGGCTTCTGACGTGTTTAAGCACCTCCAAAATGCAGCCGCCTGAGAAAAAGGGGTAGCGGAAATAAGTATATCTCAAAGTTTAATTTATTCAAATAAACTAGACACATGAGAGAGCCCCTTTTTTATACCAGATTTTGGCATAATCCAAAAGCATACGGAGCCATCTCCTCACCGAACTTATCGACAATGGTCTCCAACGTAAAAACAAGGTCTTCGTTCTCCACCTCATTCATGAGTTTGAAAAATTCTGATAGGAGCAAGATCACCATTAAGTTAAAGGCATTAGTTTACTCCGACGATACTAGTTTTAGTTAACACGGGTACCCTACCATCAAGTAACTGAGGGAGGATTGGACGTATCTCATTCAAATCTGCAAGTTTGACCAGAGTTTTAATCAGCCAAATATACACATTCAAAAAGACAACGCACACGGGTAAACAAATGCAAATTGATTCACACATATAAATGCATAGGAGAAAAGCACATACCCTTGCACGCCTCAACAAATGAACGTAATGCAAAAACTGAATCAACACGGACAGGGAGATCAGGATCGCGCATTCCGGAGACAACACTGTGCAATGCTTTACGAAAGTTGTTCTGATCTGAGAAGTTGATATGGGCATATTGCCCAGCTACCCATGCGGCCTGCATCCAAAAAAAAAACAATCGTTAACAGATCAAGGGGATCCCAAAGAATATACTATCTAATGCTGGACATAAAATAGGAAGTCCATCCTGAAATATCCACAACTTTGCAGCAGTCGCCCAAGTATCTTAATCATTTATCCATTTTTTTGTTTCTTCTTTCGTTCAACAATTCTTTGACGAAATGATACAACAGAGAATTCTTAAATAAATCCAGAAGTATAACAGAACCCCTACTATGGCAAAAGCCAAAACAATGAATACCTTCGCTCTAAGATGTCCAGCTGGACTATTGAATTCCGGAAAAATATGTTGCACCAACATATGCTCTAGCTCAGATTTATAGGGATCCGTTTGCTTCAGTTTATCACAAAGTGTTCCAACAGCAAGCATCGCGCCATCTTTTCGACTATAAGGCTTATGTTCAGCAGGAGCTTCGTCATAACTATAAACAGTGGGAAAACAAGTTCACAACAGGAAGAAGAAGACCGAAGCAGAAGAGCTCAAATGGAATACCTCCTGAAGATCCCTACAACAAACTGAACAAATTTCGGAAGGTTCTCTTTCCCACGTTTCTGGATCAATTCATTTACAAAATCCATAGACGCTGTTCGCGGACTGTGCAAGTCTTCAATAATATCTGCAATGCAGCACAGCAGATATCATAAGATATCTTTAAAACTTTTCAAGAAATCACACGATTTTTTAATACTTACTGTAACCTTTCCTCACATATTCATGTGGGTCTTCCTCCCAAAGTTTTTGATCAGAGTCATTGAAGCACATTAGAGGGAAAACAATCTCAAAAAGCAGAACATCCAGCCGAGGCAGCAGCAAATTGTACATGCTTTTCATCGAAAAGCTGCAGATACAATGAATTAGTGTCAAAGGATAAAGAACTCCCTTTAACGAGAAATGCCACATGCCAAAAATGCAGTAGTAGGGTTTCAATTTATTTTATGCTGCAGGGAGAAATGGCAAAATACATTTGAACACATGATAAGGTCGAATAGTGGGAAATTACTAAAAAAATTTTTTAAAAAATAACATCTGAAAATTTCTAATTAAAATCAGTAAGTTTAAATATGTTGACCAAAAAACCAAATATATAGTGCCACGGAAATGAGAGTTTAAGTCAGCCAGGTGGGCATACTGAATGTATACAACTATACAAGTATGCCACTGAAACTAACTGTAACACAAACCTGTTGCTTAAGTACTGAAGGAGAAGACTGATAAATGCCACTGAAACCAACTGTAACACAAACCTGTTGCTTAAGTACTGAAGGAGAAGACTGATAACTCTATCAGGAAGATAGCCTCCAACACGAATTGTATTCAGAAGATTTAGGTGGCCTTCCAAAATTCTACCTGCATAACTCTTTTGAAACATTTGGGCGAAAGGTTTTCTTTCTGGAGTTTGAAGTTTTGGGTCCCCAAACCTGTCACAACGACAAAACTTCAATGGACCTTCCAAGAGTACTTTCAACATATATGCTTCAGAGACTTACCGACTGTAGATCCTGTTTAAAATGTGCACTGTCCACTTCTTGACCTTCCACCAGCCCCAAGATTTTCTAAGTTCCGGATCCATAGGCTGGCCTTCAACTGGAACAGTACGCTCCGAAACACTCAAGAACAGAACCATCCATGCATTGAATACGTTTATCTCATATAATTGCTCTGGGAGATCCAGCTGCCACAGAAAATAATACAAAATGAATCATGTGGTGAACCTTTGGAAAGTACTAAATGAAGATCAGGATATCATAGATCATCATGGAAAGAAGACAAGAACAGGGATAGCTTTAGGAAGCCTATGATGCCAGTATTTTATTTATTTATTCGGGTTTCCCTAAACCAGAGGAGTTCAACTAGCGAAGTTGCCAACTGCCAATATGATAAGACACCATGCAATGCAAGTGATAATCTCAAATACTAGAAAACAGAGACAGCGATCACAAGTGGAGTTGCAACCACTTATCTAGAAGTCCTTGTCACACATCTTACACTTCGATAAATAAATACTACACAAAACACTAAAACTAGTTTTAATTGTATTTTAGGGATATGCATAATAGCTTTAGGAAAAAACAATATGTAAAATTCCGCAGAGAGAATCACAATTAACTGATTCTACTAGCGACTTACATATATGGATGACCAAAATATTTTGCATATCAGCTTCATGAGTTCAGCTATCTCCAGCGATGGATTTTCTATCTGGATAATCCCATTAAAAATATTGAAAAGTAGAGGAAACGTCTCCTCCACAATGCGGGTAACAGGTGTTCTCTCTTCGTCTGACTTGAACCTAGGAAACAAAATTATGAAACAGAATCAAGGGGATTCGCTACTTATGCATAAACAATAAGATATCATCTAGACTTTCCTCCTTGTTTACATGTAATATACACCTTGCGTCCCTATAGCTGAAACGCGTCTAAAATTCATACAACATTACGAAAAATGTTTGAAAGAGACATGTACGGCATCTTATTCTACACTTTTTAACATTTAACAATCCTTTTCCAATTCAATTGTCTCTTCCCTTAATCATTTCTACTCAGGAGTGGTTACCACCAAAAGTTCTCACTGGTGTGCTACACTGAAACAGTCAAATTTGGGCTACTGCCAACGCAGACAATCATACCAAAACTATAACTAACAAATCTTTGAATCATGCACACGGGAATGAGGATACGGAATGGAAAGTGATGAACTTACTCATATTTTCTAGAGAGTATCCGCAACACAAATAAAGCTCCATAAATTTGTTGATTCTGCAAGTTGTAATTCACCCAATCCAGAAGGCGTGGCCATTGATCTGGGTAGTCAGTATATAAAATAGTCTTGAGGGACTCTCCAAGTTGTGATCTGGAACAGGAAATTAGTAGGAAAAAAAAAAAGCAGAACTATGATTACCAATGAGAAAAAAAAATCTGGTTGTTAATCAAGGCTTATAGAAAAAAAAAAAAAAAAAAAAAAAAAANAAAAAGTGAGGACTATCAGATTGAAGACTATCTATGTCATCTTTTCTCAAAATCACACACAGACGTCAGGCATACAAATTACCAGAAACCACAAATAAACGAGCCAATAAGCAAAATGAGTAGAATGATAAGTCCCAGAGAAAATTTACCTGAGTAAGGTTGGAACTTGAGTGACATAGACGAGTATGTTGTCCCTCACCAATTCTTTATCGCTCTGCAATATCCTCTGCTGCTCTCCTGCATCAGGTGACCAGTTCTTAGCAATGAAGTTCTTGAACTGAATACTAGCAATTTGACGCACTGCGATATCACAGTTCCCATCAACGGCTATCTGCAACAATCTCACCAAATGCTGTGGCGCTTGCTGCAACTGAAACACAGCCAGAAACAGTCGACATCAGGAAACTGCAGAACTAACTTACTCAAAAATTGAACTTAAGTCTATTAAAAATAGTAAGTCCCAACTGCAACGTCATTGATATGTTCTGCATATAACACTGTAGAGAGCTAAAGCAATATCGATCTGTGAACTAGCAACCGTGTATTATAAAGCTTTAAGAGAATTCAAGAGAGACCTGATTGAGTTGCTGCTCAGAAGCTTTGCGTTCATCTGGATTAGGGCTGAGAGCGGCGGCTCGGAGGATCAAAGCGAGACTAGGCAGATCCATCCTCCTGGGAGTTTGGAAAATCGAAACACTAGAAAGAAAGAGGAGGAAGGGATGATCAGAGGAAGTGGTGGATTCGATTTTGAATTTTCCGTTCAAATAACTAGTAGTAGAGCTCGTAGGAAGAGGTTCACTAGAGCATGATAGGGTTTTTGAGCGACGAAAATGTGGGAGAAGGAAGGAAGAAGATGATAGTTGGCGAGAGTGGACAAATAGAGCTCGAGGAGGAACTATAGAGTTTTTAAATCGAAATCCCTAGGGTTGTTTAACTACCCACTACTTTTTTTTCTTTCTAAAGATTCTTTTATTCAATACTCTATATGATACATAGCATCAAAAAAGCCAAAACAACCTTTCAAAACCTGACAGCAAATGTGATCTGACAAATATGATCACAAAAAAAAAATCAATGATGAATTCTAAACCAAAATTTGGTTAGATGATGATAATACATTGATAACAAAATGATTTGTTCTGCATTTTTTATTTTCATTGTCTTGCAGAATAAAAGTTCTTCGGATAAAAATAAATTATTTTTGGGTTAAAACTGTTCCAAAGAAATTCTTTCCGAAAAGTTTATTCTAGAATCTGTAGAACAATTTGCGATAACCATTACAACAAAAATCGAAGCCAAACAAGTATATTTTTATCATAAAAATCGGCGAGAAACAAAAATATCTCCGAAAACTTAAAGAAAATAACTAAAATAAAATCATAATACAAAAAGATAATACTCCTTCTGTTTCGTAAAAAAATGTTGTTTTCAGATTTTTATTTATTTTACAAAGATTGTTATTTTGGGTTTCCAATGTAATTTTTTAGTTTTTTCTCCATTTTGCCCATATTAATTAAGTCAATTATCACATACTCCCTCTGTTTCTAAAAGATATATATTTTAAGTTTTTCACACTTATTAAGAAAAACATAGAATTTTAGTTACCAATGCATTATTTTTTTAATAAACTATTTTCCATATCTTTTAACCAATAAAATTTTAATAAATAAAATTATATTTTTTGAAATGTACAATTTGTCATTAATTAATGTATTGAAAACATAAAAAATATATCTTTTTAAAACGAATGTTTTTTCCAGAACATAGATCTTTTAGAAATAGAGGGAGTATAATATAATGATTTTTCTTTTAAAGTTATGTATTAAATAGGGTTATTTTTGATTTTGTATTTTTATTTTTTAAGTTTGTGAAAACTTTTAAACAATAATATTTGTGAAAAGGAATGTGTACTAAGAAATGAAGAAGAAAAAATTACTAGAAAAATTTCAGTACCTCGGTGAGTTCACAAAAAAATATTTTATTTTTCTCTGTCACTGACGGTTGCTACCTAAGCTTAAGATGGATCGGGTATCCGGGTATTTTAAGGTATTTGGATTCTTATTCGGTGGATTCATGTTTTTACTATCCTTATCCGGATTCAGGGTTCCCAGATATTTGAGTGTCGGATATCCTCTTAAAAAATTATAATATCCGACAAAAATCTGGATCCGGATTAGGATCCTTAAAATAAATAAAGCTAATATTAATATATATATATATATATATATATAAATAGTAACAATAATTTAAAAATAAAAATAATATAATGTTTTTAATTATTTCTAAGTATATTATTACAAAATTTATACTTATATAATATTATAAAAATGAATATATAACAAATAAATTAGTTGATATATATATATATATATATATATTACTATTTTTGAAGAAATATCAATAAAAATTACGGATCCGGATATCCGGACTAAAAAATTAAGAATTTTGGAGTCAAAGCAGTGGTGTTCTCTGGCCAAAATTCAGATTGTATGGAAGACGAGACCTAATGTGCAGATCTTATGGTTGGGAAGGCAATTTTAAGCTCTGTTTAAGTTAGAAGTGAATTCAATTGCCAGTTGGTATGCGGGAGGGAATAAGTAGCCTTAGATTTTGACGTTTTTGTTATAACAAACGAGGTGCATTTAAATAATAAAATGTTTTAGTAGCCGGTTTTTTTCTTCTTATTAAGAAATAAGAAAAAAGCTTTCACTGGATAAACGGATTCAATCTCGAGCACTTGACATAAGTTTGGAAACAACATGACAAAAAACATGTCAACATCGAGGATATAAGAAAAACAACTAGCGAGTATCAAGATAGGAATAAAAGTTGTAACAAAAAAAAAAGAGAGGATACAAATAAGAGATTCTTCTAGGCGACTGGGATCATCTCAGGGTAATCTACTGCTGTGAGGGGAGCTTCCGGTGCAAGGGCAGCCGGAGCAGTAACCTGAGCAGGTAGGGCGTTGATATCTTCCTCCTTGGGAGCATGGATGATGACAACATCAGGCAATGGTGTCTTTGGACCATTTATTCCCTTAGGGTCCCAGTCAAGCATGATCTTCACCTTGATTCCGAGCACACCCTGCAGTTTTACCAGAGACTATAATAAGACATTGCTTGGCTGTTTAGGTGACACCAAATAAATCAGAAGAAACTCTAACTAACCTGTCTAAGCAGAACATGTCTCACAGCAGAGTCGATGTACTCCTTCGTTGGTTGACCAGAGGAAACCATGTAACCGTCCATGAATTTCATGGACTTGGCACGTGCTGCACGAAGCTTTCCACTCACAATCACCTGATAGTAACCATTTGAAGTCTGTGAGATCACTTTGGTGGAGAAAAACATAAAACAATTATAGAGAATAATGGGATGTGTACTCACCTCACATCCCTTAGCACCACTCTCCATGACGAATCTCAAGACACCATAGCATGCCCTATTCAATACAAGATCATTGCAATATTAACAACCGGCTCTTATTAAGAAATGAGAGCATACTAGCAAAGAACACTCAGCCACAACATATACTCAGCAACCAGCAAAGTCTTAGCTCAAAACCTTATGCATTACCAATACAACTAAATTAAAGAGTGCGAACTCTGTAGAGTGTCCTAGAAAGGTAGAACCCCCATAACTCATTATGTCTAAAGTTATACAAAGACATAAACCATATCTGTTAAGTAATGTGACTTCATTAAATGTGTAATAAGCTAACTAAATGATTATCTCAATGCAACCTCTGATCAAACACATAACACATAGAAATGTATATACCTGCGAACAGCAAGTCCACCGAGGAGCTTGTAACGGAGAGACTCAGCCTGAGCAATGGCACAGAGACCTCTGTTGGTAACCTTCTCAGCGTAAAGCTCAACACTGTCTTGAGGAAACCTGAATCTCTTCTGCACAAGAGACGTCAACTCTCTGATTCTCCTTCCCTTCTCACCTATAATACCCAATAACATAAAGTCCCAAGCTTTTGATTCAAAAGGAAGTTTAGATTGAACATACCAAGAACATTTTGAGTACGTGTGGCTCTGATGATAATCTCAGTCCTCATTGGAGTAACCCTAACTTCAACACCAGAGTACCCATCCTCTGCAAGTTCTCTAGTGAGAACCTCATTCAACTCGGCGTAGAACACACCGTCCGCTACAAACTACAGAACTCAAGGAATCAGATCTATTGGACGAAAAGAAGAAAAATTTTACAAGCTCACCTTTCTCTTCTTGCTCATCTGAGTCGCCATGTTTGATTTGTGCAGCTGCGGATCACTGAAACCCTAAAGTCCTGAAGTAATCTCGAGAAGATGGTGAAGCGCTGTGAAGTCATCACTACTAGATGTTTGTATTTATATCTAGGTTAGAAACTCGTGATCATTGTTCTGGGCTTTTAATGGGCTTTTCTTTTCTCACTTTAATGGGTTTCTTTCAAGTTCTCAAGAAGTCAAAAAACTCAAAAGAAATTAAAATGTTCTCGTAAGTCGTGAGAACCCGAAAACCCAAGACCAAGACTCAGTTCGACCGATTCAAATCCTAAAGACCCAAATTGGTATATATTACTGGCTGTATAAAAATTCTAATAGGGCTCGATTCGTAACGATTGTTGCTTCGTGACTTTAGAATTTGAATTATTGAGATTTTAAAAGTTTAATTGATATTTAATACTGTAGAATCTGTTAAAAGTTAAAACTATTATATAAATAGGAAAAATAGCTTGCGCGGAATATGTTACTTTGGTAAAATCATATCTTAGTGTTGATAGTAGTATTTAGTGTTTACTTCACCTTTGATTGGACATGTTATCTTATGAGGATTAGTGTGATATAATTGTTGGATTTTGCAAATTGTGTTCTCAGTTGGATGGCATTATACATTATTTTTCAATGTTTCATGAGGGTTGGCTTTTTCTTATCTTATGTGCATTACAGTTTGAGGTGGGAATAAACCCATTTGGAGAGAAATATGATCACTTAATATCACAAAGATATAATAAAATGTTATTTGGTATAAGAAATTGTTAAATTTTGAAAGTGCAGTGATGTATGCAGTTGAGAGGTATCCTAACATACTAATGTCTAACCTCCTAAAAATTTGGGTTCAATTACTTGCACTAACACATTTAATTTTTTTTTATCCCAAACAAATTTACTTTTGGGTCCATCCTTTAAAGCACTTTGGGTTGTGCTTTTTACACTTTACATGCTTTGAACTTGTCAAATACTTTAAGCATAAAAATTATCTTCAACCTGACCAAAATACTTTGAATGAAATCGTGGATAAGAAGTCGATGTGGTTATGGATGTAGACGAGAATGAAGTTGTGGATATGGATGCATATGTAATTGTTAGGCCATGAAACTATCTCGCATCCAGTTGTGGATATAAATAAAAAAAATTAAAGTTTATTTGTGTTCATGGTCAAGTAGTTTTGTGATTGTATATATATATTTGTCTCGAGTTGATTGATAGTACACATTTCTCTCTCAACATTCCATATTTTTCTTCCCTCAATAATTCTCATCTTCTCAAAACAACACATGGTTTTATTTGATCTTAGTTTGTATAAAACCAAACCAATACAAGTTGCTATTGTCTAAGAGATTACCCATTTTTGGATAATTTTTGTTAATAGATTTTGACATTATGATGCTTTATTTGATGTTTTTCTGAGAAATCTTGCTTCAACAGGTGTTATATTTGATAGCTCCTCAACATCATTAGTCACTAGTTTCACACATTTTATCATCAATGAAAAATAAGAGTAACATATGGGTTTGAATGTAACACAGAATAAATGCAGTACAAAAGCAGGAAAAAATAATATGCAGATTGATCTGCACTTTATCTCCAATCAACATTAAAAATGCAGAAGAAATTATAATATTAAAAAAATAAGAAAACTGCATGCAGGAGAATTTATTTGATAAAAAAACTAATTTGCAGGTAATAGGAAAAAGTGAGCTGGTCGAACACACACGTCCAATGAAAAGTTGTCTTTGATTTTTTTTTTTAACAAATACCTTTTCTCCTTTACTTATCAATATTTCATATTACTTTATTTCTTTCCTTCACAAACTAAAATACCTCTTTAAATGTAACTTCTTTTAACAAAAAAAATTAAGATAATATTTCTTATACATATATTTAAAATGATATATTATATATATATAAATATTTAAATATTATTAAATTTGATAAACACTTATATATATATAATTTACATATTCAAAAATAGAGGTAGCCACAAATCGGATATCCAAATTTTTGAAAATATTCGTGATCTTATCTGTTTCGTCTGAATAATCAATTACATGTTCCGATTCGATCCGTAGCCATTCTGATATTCTATGTCCCGGATATCTGAAAACTTTTAGATTTTGACCGGATATCCAATTTGATCCGTAAAAAGTAAATAAAAATTAGAAAATAAATAATTTTTTTTAATAATATAAAATAATAGTATTTTATTACAAAAATAAATACTTATTTACTTTTAAAATTCTAATAAATAATTTAATATTTCAGTAAATAAAATATTGTAAAATTTATATAAAATATAATATTTATATAACTTATTTATAATTGCTTAAATATATGCACATATATGCATATAACAGATCATATCAAATATTTGTTTTAAAAAATATTAATATTTGTGATTTGCTTCGTTTCTTATGTAAAAACTTATTAATAAGATTCTCCATTTTATTTTTCTATTGGTTGAAATAAGATTAGGTGTATAGGTAATTGTGTTTTTATTTTGAAAAAATATAAAATCATATGTTTTCTTAATATGTATGTAAAAATTTAGAACGACAAATAAAATGAAACGGAGGGAGTAGAAAATATGTACAATCTTACTCTTTTTTTTTTGTCAACTTTTGATCTCATTCATGTTGGTAGGGTACAAGAAAGTTAGAAGGTCCAAGATATTACATAATTTTGATTTTTTATCCTGGCCTCTTTTGCAAGTTGATCTACCAAGTGTACAAGACTTCTAGGAACGAAAGAAAATTTAAACTCATGTTGCTTAGCCAGGTTCCAGATGTCTTGGATGATCGTATATGCTTCATTTATATGAATCTTAGCTCCAGCTTCTTCATGACTTTCTTTAATTTGTATCTGAAGAAGATAATTGATCAGTGTTTGACAATCACTTACAAAGGTAACCTTCTCGTATGATAGAGTGATCATTTGTTGCACTGCCATCAGCATGGCTGTTGCTTCAGCTACCAACGATGAGATTGTGGGATGTATTGTTGAACTTCCTTGGATATAACGAGTGCCTTGTTTGCTGTGTAAGGACCACCCTATTCCAGCTTTATCTGCTGGAGACACCCAAGAAGCGTCGACAATACAATAATAAATAGTTTCTGGAGATAGTACCTCTTGTATAGACTCCACTCGGTGTGGTTGCCTCTGTTGAGCTTGCATATCAACATGAGAAGCTGCTTCACCCCATACCTTGTGGTCCATATGCGCTGCATGGATTATATTGATTATATGGTCCCTCTTGTTTTCAAACAAGAGCTTGTTACGTGTTTTCCAAATCCTCCATCCCAGAAACCATGGCCAAGTGCTTTGTATATCTCTGCTGCTTGCGTTAAGAAAGTTAAGCGTCGACTGCAGGACTACATTGTCGCCATCTGTGTGTAAAGCAGTCTGGACTTCAGCGAGAGACCATATTTCTTTAGCTACTCTGCATGTAAACAACATGTGATCAAGAGTTTCTGTTTCTTCTCCACATATTTGACACTCCCCACTGATATTGATTCCTCTCCTTCGCAAATTATCAGCCACTGGTAATCCGTTATGTACGGCTTTCCACCAAAATATTTTTAACTTGGGAGGAATATTGAGTTTCCAAATTTTAGCTGATGTTTGGTTTTGAATGGACTCAAAAGAGGAAGGAGGAACCTGAGTATTTTGGTTCAGATTGTTGTCTAGATTACGTTGAACTTAATATCCCGTCTTGACTGTGTACATACCTGAGGTATTGAAAGTCCATCTGATCCTGTCTTGATCTCCTGTGACACTCGGTCTAATAGACGAGATAACATTAACATCTTCTTCATGCAATATATTTTGCAGCTTTTGAGTATTCCATGTTCTTGTTCCTGGTATAAAAAAATCTTTAACTAAGAGTTGAGGATTAATTTCTATACCAGAGTTTTTCGGTTTGGGGCATTCTCTAGTAGGTAACCAGCTATCCTTCCAGAATTTAACCTTCTCCCCATCACCAATTATCCATTGTAACCCTTGTTGAATCAAAGGTTGAGTTTGAGTTATGCTTCTCCATGCATAACTTGACGTTTGGTAGGCTTTTGCTTCCATAAAGCTAACATTTCTATAGTATTTTGCTTTGAACACTCTGGTTAGCAAAGCAGAGGGATAGGACATGAGTCTCCAGGCTTGTTTGGCCAAAAGTGCTTTATTAAAAGCTTGCATATCCCGTATGCCTAATCCTCCTTCTTTCTTCGATGCTGTTATTTTTTTCCATGCAATCCATGGGATTTTATGCTTGTCCTTGGAAGCTGACCACCAAAACTGTCGCATTGCTTTTGTTATTTCCTGGATCAAGGTTTTAGGCAGTAAGAAACATTGCATTGTATAGGCTGGGAGCGCTGAAATGATTGCCTTTAATAGGACTTCTTTTCCAGCTGGAGACAACAACCTTGAATACCAACTATCTAATTTGTTTCTTATTCTCTGGGTGATATATTGAAATGTCTCCTTCCTGTTTCTACCAATCTGTTCTGGAAGTCCAAGATATTTACCAAATCCCCCTACTTTTGATATGCCAAAAACTTTCATTAAATCTTGTTGATGGGAATGAGGGGTACCTTTGCCAAAGGTGATAGCTGACTTTGAGAAGTTAACCTCTTGACCTGAAGCCCGTTTATATATATCAAGTATATGTGATAGATTTTGAGCTTCTTCTTGTGTAGCTTTGCAGAAGACCAGAGAATCATCTGCAAAAAATAGATGGGAAACAGCCGGGCCATTTCTTGAGGCTTTGAAGCCGTGAATTTTATTTTGTTGTATCCGACACTTTAACAGTCTTGATAAGCCTTATGTGCAAATAATATAAAGATAAGGTGAGATAGGATCACCTTGTCTTAATCCACGTTTTGGCCTGATGTCTTTTGTCGGCTCTCCATTGATTAATACGGAATAAGTAACCGTGCTAATACATTGCATTATCCATTCTCTCCACCGATTGCAAAATCCCATCTTCATCATCACTACATCGAGAAAGTTCCATTCCACTTTGTCAAAAGCTTTGGCAATATCCAGTTTTAACGCCATGAACTTGTTCTTTAGATTCTTGGTATGCAGAGAGTGCATTAGTTCATGTGCTACCAAGACATTATCAGTAATAAGTCGTTCGGGAATGAAGGCAGATTGGTTTTCAGACAGTATGCTATGTAACCATGGCTTGAGTCTCTCAGCCAATATTTTTGAAATAAGCTTGTAAACTACATTGGCTAGACTTATTGGGCGGTAGTCTTTGATGGTTACAGGGTTCTCTATCTTAGGGATTAAGCAGATGTGAGTGTGATTTAGTTTAGGGTCCAAGTAAGATTGATCGAAGAAAATATTGACATATGAGATCACACCTGCTTTAATGATATCCCAATGTTGCTGATAAAAGGCTGCTGTCATACCGTCCGGGCCTGGAGCCTTATCTGGGTTCATTGCAAACAAAGCTTTCCTGATCTCTTCTTCCGTGACCGATCTAGTAAGACTTTCATTAATTTCCTCTGTCACTGTTTTAGGAATTCCATCCAAAATATCATGATTAATACTTGTACCATTACTCTTATAGAGCAATTGAAAATATTTGATAACTTGGAAATGAATATCCTTAGCTTTGTTATAAGAGCGTCCCAGGTCGTCTTGGACTTGAGTGATTCTGTTGTGGCTCCTTCTTTGTTTAGTTTTTGCGTGAAAATATTTAGTGTTCCTGTCTCCTGCTTGAAGCCACAATATTCTGCTTTTGTTCCTCCAATACTCTTCTTCTAATCTATATTGCAGATGGAGCTGGGCCTTGAGCTTCCCAATATGATTATAATCTATAAGTGGAGCGTCATAAGCTTTTTGAATGTCTGCCTTCAACTGTTGTACAAGCTTACCTGAGTTTGTCTTTTGCTTACTTCTCCAAATGGATATTGCTCTTCTACATTGATTTATGATCTGGCGGAGATCCCTTCCTGATAAGCTGGAGCATTCCTCATTCCAAACCTGAGTTATAACCTGCTTTAAATCTGGATACAATCTCCAACGACTATCAAAACGAAACATGTTAGTTTTCTTCCATTTTCCAGTCTCAGTGTTTACAAGGAGCGGCCTATGGTCTGACCCAATCCAAGGTAGTAGACTAACTTGCGCAGTCGGATACAAATCAACCCAATCACAGTTCGCTATAGCCCTGTCAAGTCTAGACATAATTGAGTATTTTGCTCTTTTTCCCATCCAAGTAAATTTTCCTCCCATTGTTTTAAGTTCTTGCATCCCAAGCACACTAATCATTTGTGAGAAAAGACTTAAAGATGCAACTGACCTCCTGATTCCTCCCTTCTTTTCCGAGTTGCATTTTATGTCATTGAAGTCTCCTAGCATCAGCCTTGGCTTGTTATGTAAAAAACCTGCATACTCAGAATTTATTATTTGCTGCCATTGACTTTGTCGATACTTTTTAACTGGATTCCCATATATATAAGACAGGCAAAAGGTATTACTGCCTTCTTCAACATACATATTAGTTTGGTACAGAGTTGGGGCTCCCAAAAAATGAACCTTAACCCCTTCCTTCCACATAATTACAAGTCCCCCACTGCTACCTTTAGCATCCACAACAAAAGATCTTTCATATCCTAAGTCCTTAACTACCCCTTTTACATACGTATTTACATTCTTTGTTTCAACAAGGAGCATGATATCAGGGTTATGGTTCCTTCTGATATCTTTAAGATGGGGAATTGTCAGAGGGCTCCCCAACCCCTGACAATTCCAGTGTAAGATCTTCATGGCTGCTGTGGTGGTTTGAGGTGAACCACCAAACCTTGATTAGTTTCAAGAGTAAGTTGTTCCATCTCAACCCTTTTCGCAGCATTAGGTTCTTCTACTTCTCTTCCTTCAGGTGTTTTACGCTTTGTTCCTTGTTCTGGAGTTTGAGAGGTTTGTCCAGCAGCTTCGTGTGTCTGTGTAATAAATCCTACTGTACTCTCTTGCTGGTTAGCTTCATTTCCCATTGCTATGAGAGTAGCAGTATCAGCAGTCATTCTTGTTGCTGCTCCTGAGTTTTCTCCTTGCTCTCTTATTGTCAGGTATTGGGCGATCGCGTTATTCCTATCTTGAGCTGAAGCATATGGATTGGTTCCTGTATCCATTAGCTCCAATTTTTGTTGCGAGAGCATAGCAGTTTCGTTACAGACCTCGTACTCGTGTTTCAGGCTTCCACATGTTATACAAAACTTCTGCAATCCAGTGTACCTGAAGTCGAGTTGAACAGGAGGAGCGTTCTTGAATACCTCAACTTCTCTGGTCAAAGTTATCTCATCGTCAACGTCAAATTTAACTCTGACCGAAACTTCAGCTTCTCTTGTGGGTTTAGGCTCAATAATACTCACTTCTTCCACCTGCCCAAGCTTAGAACCTATGCTGTGTACTATTTCAGGCCTCCGGAACATGTTAGGGAGCCTGAGTATTTTGATCTTAAAAGGGATAGTCTTGAGGAAATCTGGGCTTCCTCTGTTACTCCATCTGTCCAGTGCTACTAGCCATCCCATGTATGTGTATGGAGCTTTCTCCATAATCATCAAAAGATGATGTTCCGTATCAAAGTAGAAATTTACCGTATCATCATCATTGATTTGACCTTCTACTTTCCCTACTAGCTGCCATATTCTTGGTAAAGCTACTTTGATACCCGCCGGGTTCTGGTGATCTGGATTTAGCCCTCTAGCCACTAGACAGAGTTTGTGATCCTTCTCGAAGACTCTTTGTGCCTCTTCATGTACTGACCATCGCGATTTGTTTGACCCAAGCTTCAAATCCTGTAGCGCTTTCCATATCTCCTTGGTGGAATCTGCTTGTTGGTAGACATACTGATTAGGATCAGCTATCTCTTCATTAGATTGCATGATGTAAGGTCGAATTTTTTGGACTGAGAATTGTGATCAGAAATTTTCTAGGGTTTCTCCGAGAGAAGTATCCAGAATCGCCTAGCGAAAGAGAGAGAAAAGCTTAGTCGAGACATACATATCTTATGTACAATCTTACTCAAATTACAAACTTGATTGATTTAAGTGGGTCGGTTCATTTTTGGTAAATTAAAGGCAAATTTGGAAACTAAATTATTTGAGGGGTCTTTTGCAGAAAACCCAAAAAGTCGAGAAATTAAATAATCCTATTTCCAAGTACTAATCTTTCATCTCGACTACTCTGGTCTCAATCTCCGGCGACAACAATGGCGTCAGCTTCCAAGAACCCTTTCTCCATGAAACCCCCAAGGCCTCCTTCTTCCGTCGCCGCCTCCACTGCCACCGCCTCCACCTCAGCGGAACCCCAAATTCGGATCCCTAACCCTAACCCAACCTCAAACGCCTCACCATCCACATCAAATTCACCGATCACGATGTCACCGGAGGACCAAACCCTCTCACGCTCCACTCACCTCACGCGCCCGGAGCTTCTCCGGCGCCGATCGCACAACCTTAAGCAGCTAGCCAAATGCTACAGAGACCATTACTGGGCTTTAATGGAGGATCTCAAGGCGCAACACAGAGAATACTACTGGAGATACGGCGTTAGCCCTTTCAAAGACGAACAGAATCAACCCAATAAAAGGCGGAGATTTGGTCCTGAAGGAGAAACTAACGACGCCGTTGAAGGTAGTGGAGATAACGGTGCTAATAACGACGGAGGTAACGGCGTTAAGGTTGATCAGTATGCGAACAGTAGTTGTGAGAGCTGTATGTATGGATGCAAAGCTAAAGCTATGCCTCTCACCAAGTACTGTCAGCTGCATATTCTCAAGGATAGCAAGCAGAAGCTCTACACTGGTTGCACCAACGTTATCAAAAGGTTCGTTTTTATTGCCTTTGAAAACAATATGTGCTACAAATTGTGTTTATTACATGTTATAGTTGGGTTAAGGTGCTGTAATGATGATGATGAAGTGAAACTAGATTGCAGTTTTTGTCTTGTAATGAACCAATAAACTTTTTCGATAGGTGTTGGCTGAAAATTGGGTTAATTACATATTACAGTTGGGTTAAGATGTTGTAATGATGATGAAATGAAACTACACATTGCAGTGCGTGTCTTGTAATGAACCAATAAACTGTTTCGTTTCCGAGTTTGCAGAATATGTGGGATTGCCACTTAGCTCCGTTTGGTAGAATTGTTAGCTTTGGACACTGAGATAGTGGTTATTGGTACAGTGGCCAAAGGCCATTCATTGATGTGGTACTTGCCTTGTTTTCTTGACCTTGACCGGTGTACTGCGTTATTCCGGTGAATAGTCATACCATGATAGTAGTTAAACATTAACTAGGTTCCATAATGATAAACTATCATTATCAGATTCAGTTTGTTATAACCCAAATTTTATATATGTTTGCTGGTTCGTTACTAGCACATGATTGATGCTTACTTCAGCAGTTCTCTTGTAACACTGCGTTGTTTTGTGTTGTTACATTCAGAGCTCCTGCAGGCCCCTTACTTTGTGGAAAACCTACACTTGCATCGACTGTACCTGCACTGTGTAATGTGCACTTCCAGAAATCGCAAAAGCTAGTTGTTAAAGCTTTGAAGGATGCTGGCCACAGTGTCTCATCAGCAAGCAAGCCTGCCCCAAAGCTGCATGTCATAGTAGCTGCGTTTGTGCATCATATTCAAGCTAAAAGAAAGAATCCACGGACTGAGGGTAAACTTAAAAGTGTAGTAAAGGAAGAAATGTAAGCTGAGTCAAGCCGTTAGCATTCCCAGAAGAAAGTTGTTGCATTGCGCTAAGTCATCCAGAAGTGAAAGGTGAGGAACTTAACCTAGTGTAGCATTCTAAGTGAGAAAGACACAGCTGAAAATCTCTTTGATTTGCCACAGTTAGGCATGGTGTTACTCTGCTCCGCACTGTACATGAGCTAGTAGTCACATGTCTATTGTTGAATGGAGATTAGCTGCACAAGCGATCTCTTATACAAAAGCATGGAAACAACTACTTGGCCACCTGCCGGTCAAGCTAGATAGACGACACACAAAAGTTTAGTTAAGACTTACAAATCTGTTCTTTGAGACCTTAATTATGACTTGCGAAGGGAAATCTAAAGATACAAATAATTTTTGGATTCATAGTGGTGATAAGGTGTCTGGTTGTTTAAGTCTTTTGCATATATAACTCCTCTTTTAGGCACGGTTTTCATAAGCTCTTTGGTGAATGTTATGCGTTTGAATCTTGTGGCAAGCATGGTTGAGACTGCAAATACGTATATTTATGAGTAATTCTAATACCCTGAATGGTAGGAAATAACTTATTGGTTGCACTCTGCTACAACATATCTTTACTTGCTCTTGTAAGTACGTAGTCCTAGACACCGATTATGTTACAGTGTTCTTTATCTGTACTGAGCTATTAAGAGCCTAAGTCAGGTTTTGTTACAGATTATATGCATCTACTGAGGTAAGGCACGATTGAGCGGCTAAGGGTTTAAAATTCGATCCAACAGTTTTTTGTTACTACTTTATAAGATGATGAATGGATCCACACATAACTTGTGATACGTTTGTTTGTGCTTATAGATCATCTTATTTGTTATAATTCGATTAGTTCTAAACACATACGATTCTTATACAATTGTTTTCACTTTCCACAAGTAAACTGTAAAAAGAGATGGAATATTGAGCTTTTGAGTTGCATGTAGCAAAACCGAATAAATTTGAGAAGTTCAACCAAAGGAACCATACACTGAATACCTAACTGGAGTCCCCGGTTAGGTTTATTTTAGCCTCCCCCCGGTTTAGGGCCTAACAAGTTTGCTAAACCATTATTCGAAATCACGGCGATGGTGCGGTTTCAGTCGTCGGAAGGAAGGTTCAGCTTTTTGTTTAGTAGCCGGTTCGGTTCAGCTGAGAAGTTGTTTTGTTTTAAAATTAATTTTTGCAATTAAATTAATTTTAAAAGCCCAAAGGCAGAAGAAGCCCAGGAGGAGAAAGGAAGCGACGAAGCTTAGTGGAAGGAAGAGCCGTCTCGTCGCCGATCAACTGAGAGAGAACCACAGCTCACTGACCAAGAGTGGAAAGCAAAGAAGAAAAAAAGCAGATAGTTTTTGTTTTAAAACGTGGAGAAAGAAAGAAAGAAAGGATGGCGAATAGCAAGTACGAGTATGTCAAGTCGTTCGAACTTGAAGATGAAGTTATGTTTCCTAATTTGATCGTTGTCCGGATCGATGGTCGCGATTTTTCTAGGCAAAGCTCCCACCTTTTTCTATAGAATGTCAATGGTCATGGTGTGTAGACTGTGTAAAGGAAGGATATGATGAGAGCTTCTGCTTTTATATTATTATTGGTTTTGGGTTCTGTTCATTTAGGTTGTTCATCGTGTCAGATGCCATTTTCTTTTAGGTCTTGCTGACTTTGTAGTCTCTCTCTGGAGGTTTCTAGGTGTTAAGGAAATAATGTCTAAAGACATTTTGATTGGGTTTTGGAGCATGATTGCAGAAATTACTTGCATTTGTTGTAGTTTTATTCATCACTCACTGAGTCGATAGTGTTTCACATTGTTCATGGAACTTAAAACTTTGTTCAAGGATGTAACTATATTTTTATTTGTCGAGAATGCTCTCTTACCTCCTTAATCACTATAGATTTTCTCAAGTTCATGAGTTCGAGAAGCCTAATGATGAAGCAGCTCTCAGTCTGATGAATTCATGTTCTGCTGCGGTGTTGGAAGAGTATCCTGATATCATCTTTGCATATGGATTCAGTGATGAATACAGGTTCCAATTACAGTTTGTGGGTTTTATTTGTCTTAGGTTTCTGCACTCTGTGTCTCTCTCATTCATGTACGTGTGTCGCCTTTAATTGTTTAATGTGTCTTTTGTAGCTTTGTATTCAAGAAAACGTCAAGATTCTACCAGAGACGAGCCAGGTATTGATTCTTCTAAACTTGATCGATATATAGAAAACCTTTTGCATAATGATATGTGATTTTCGTTTCTCTGATTGACTCATAGTCTTTATTTTCTTGTTTTTGTTTAATATGCAGTAAGATTCTGTCGTTGGTAGCTTCCTTCTTTGCTGCAGCGTATGTAACAAAATGGAAAGAGTTCTTTCCCCAAAGAAAATTGGAATATACTCCTTCTTTCAGCTCAATAGTTGTAAGTTGTGCATCGCCAGATGTTCTTCAAGTTTATCTCGCGTGGAGACAACAGAACTGTAAGACCTTCTGGCCTCGTAAATATTATACTTGACACACATTAATGGTAATTTCTGTTCCAGATATCATTGATACTAACAGCTTCCGTTTCTTCTTCGTTACAGGCCACGCCAAGAATCAGTATGAAACTTGTTTTTGGATGTTAGTTAAAAGTGGAAAGACCATAAGTGAAACAGAAGAGATTCTTAAGGTGTGCTGTTTATGCTTTTCTGTGACCGTGGGATGTGTTTAGCATTATGACTATATGGTTGTTCTTTTACCTTCTTCGCCTGAGTTTATTATTAGTGAGTGATTATATCTCATTGTTTGATAACACTATTTGTCTATTTCCGTTGGGTGCCTGCAGGATACACAAAAGCAGCAGAAGAATGAGCTTCTCTTTCAGAAATTTGGAATAAATTACAAGACGCTTCCTGAATTGTTTCGCCAAGGATCATGTCTTTTCAAGACAAAGGTGATAGTTTATATTTTCTGATAGAAATTATATATACACCGGTTTTCTACTTGCTTTCATATGTGGTGTGTTATTTAGAACATAGACCTAGTTATAAGTTGATTCTCTATGAAGGTTAGCACGATCAGTTTGTTGAACACGTACGTTTAGGTTTTTCATTTTAAATGTGAATTATCTGAACCCTTGTAAAATATTGTCATGTGTAGAAGACTATCACTTCAGCTGAAAAATATGTGTTCTCTTCCTTGTATTGTGTTTTGTGAAAAGGGAGATCTTCCCTTTTCATCGCATCCTCTGACTTATTATATAGATTTCCAATTTGAGATACTTTCGTTTGACTCCATTTAGGTGGAAGAAACTGTAAAGCATGATGAGAATGGCAATCCTGTAAAAAGATTAAGAAGAAAGGCTGTTTTTGTACATTCGGAGAATATTGCTGCAAGAAGCTTTTGGAATGAGCATCCCTCCCTCTATAATGAGCTTGGTCACTTCACGAAAAATATTGGCAGAATTGAACCAGATTTTGTTAGGTCGTTTGAGTTTGAGAACAAACTGTTACCTTTAACTTGGGTCGTAGTTAGGATTGACGGCTGTCATTTTCACAGGTAATATTCTTTCTTGTTTTCCTTAACCGCTGTTAGACATTATACTGTACTGAAGCCTTAGACTAGTCAAGTACATGCGCTCCCTATGATACTTTCAGCTATGTCATGAAGTGATAAACTTCTTTAGCTGGCCTCCTCGGTTCGCTGATGTTGAGTTGTGGTTACTTTAATCAAGGGTGTATTCAAGTTCTTGACTCTTAACTTGCATTTTTAGCAAGATGACAAAGTTTAATTACTAACCAACTAACGTTCTACTACGTTGAAACTGTAACTTATGGAGCTTCCTTGGATTTTGGTAGATTTTCCGACGTTCATGAATTTGAGAAGCCAAATGATGAGCAAGCTCTGAAACTTATGAATTCATGTGCAGTGGCTGTTCTCGAGGAGTTTGAGGATATTGAATTTGCATATGGTGTCAGTGATGAGTACAGGTCTTTATTCCTGAACTTCTTTCATATCAGCTTTTTTAGATATCTTGGGTATTAATTAAGTTCATCATCGATTCCAGCTTTGTTTTGAAGAAAGAATCTGAGCTCTACAAAAGACAATCCAGGTACTTCTCTTTTCCCTACCATGTTTTGTCTCTATCTCCCTGATTTTTCTTGCTTCTTGATTTCCTGATATTGTGTCGCAGTAAGATAATATCAGCAATCACATCCTTGTTTACATCCACATATGTGATAAAATGGGAAGACTATTTCCCTCACAAAAAACTAAAGTACCCTCCATCATTCGATGGACGAGCCGTATGCTATCCAACGTACAAGATTCTTTTGGATTATCTGGCTTGGAGACAAGTTGACTGTGAGTAAAATAAAGTCTTTGAAACTGTCTGGAATCATATATAGCTATTTTGAATGAAACATTACTATATGAGTACTCTCATGTTTTCTTTATGTTTCTTTGTTTTGTTTGGCAGGCCATATTAATAATCAGTATAACACATGTTTCTGGATGCTTGTTAAGTCTGGAAAAACCAAAACTCAATCCCAAGATTACTTAAAGGTACTTTGTTATGGTTGAAAGGAACTTTCATTCTTCATGGCTTGAAAATGGTTCTTCTTAACTTGCTCTTTGTGATGACTTTACCAGGGAACCCAAACACGAGAGAAAAACGAGCTGCTTAGCCGTCAATTTGGAATTGAGTACAATTCATTACCTCTAATCTTTCGAATGGGTTCCACTGTTTTCCGCTTAAAGGTTAGCATTTTCCGTAATCTGTGTTGGGAAAGAAGATTTACAAATGGACTGGCTAAAGAAATCGATATATTAGCAGAACATTGAAGAGCTTTGTAGTTTACCTGTTAAATAGTTGTCTGAATATTCATTTTTAGGAAGCTGCTGCAGTGGAGAATGGAGTGGTCTCTGGGAAGAAACTGAAACAGGAGGGAGAAGTGGTCGTAGATCATTGCAACATCATCGAACCCTGTTTCTGGGAAGAACATCCACATATCCTTAGCTATTCATAAAAACAGCTGCGTTTCACTTCACTTGTAAGACTAATTACTTGCAAATACTTTTGAATATCTATTTTTCGTCAACAATGAAAGGCAATGCTGAATCAACTTAGTTACATGGGAATAGTTTTCAACTGTTTAGACTTTAGAGAAGTACTTCGGTTTTGAATATTATGTGCTTCAGTGGAAAAAATTGATTGTGTACTATTCATTATTTTTCATTGCTAGTTACACATCATATTTTATCATTCAAAAAGAGTTTTAGGTATAGAAATCTTAAAAAGGTACATTAAATTTTATTAAACAAAAATCATCATTTTAGTTTTTATGAAATAACTTTGGCTGAAAATAATAACTCTCATATGATGTTTTAATCTTTCCTGTCATTGGTGGTTTATTAATGTTATTGTGACAAGTTGAGATTCCATGAAATAATAATCCTCAACCAAGGTCAGTCTAACATTCACAAATAACACAGATCCTACAACATACTTCAAATAACATACAAACTAAGCAAACCATTGTTAAATCTTACCTAAAAAAGAAGAAGACAACATTGATTTGTTTCAGTTTGTCTTTAGCACTAAAGAAAAAGCCGAAACAGTTTCAATTTTATCTATGGCTTCACCTTGGAGCAGAACTTAAGGACACAACTTGTGTCTTCTTCCCAAATCAGCTTCAACTTGATTGATTCACCTGTTTTTACACTGTTAGCTTTGAAGAAATCCTTCCATCCTCCTGCCATTCTTCTTCTTTTACCTCCAGAACGCAGTTTCGTACACCACTTTACACCCTGTTTATCCACCAGACTCATTTTAGTTCCCACAGTGATGCCATGTAGATCTGTGAAGGGTTTGGGAAGAAACTGCAATAAAGATTTTATTTAAATAAATAAAAAAATCAAAACTCAATAGAATGGAAAAAGACAATATTGGCTTTGAGTGATGAAACTAACTAACCAGTACACACTTTGTGAGATTGTAAGGTTTAAGAGTTAATGTCACAAATCTGTTTAGTGATGGTGAAGATGAAGCTTTCCATATTGATATATGCCTTTTCTCATCTTGGTTGCTCTCTTCAACGCTCTCAGATTCTGTGGAAAGAGACTCTATTTCATCATCAGCTTCTGAGCCCTCATCTTCTTCTTCTCTGTGGGAAGGAGACTTACGTAGAAGAATCAGTGTTCCACCTTTTTTGATGAGTTTGAAAGTGACGAAGTCTCCAGTCTTGAGTCCATTGGCACGACAGAAACATCTCCACCCTCGTGTGATGTAACTTCTTCTTCCACATTGTCTTTGTTTTAAAGATAAAGTCCATGATCTACCTTTTTCATTCATCAGAACAACATCTCCACATCTTGTCTCTAGACCATTTACCCTCACAAAACTCCTTGGAAGATTCTGGAAAATTCATACAATAATACAACATGACTATTTTTATCAAACTAGTAAGTATAGGGAGTAGAATACCAGCAAGTCATAGCGTAGGGTGGAAGGCATGACACTGGCCAAGAAACAAGAGGGATCTGAAGAACAGTACTCTGCTTCTCTTTTTGGATTCTTCTTCTCTAAATTAATCTTCCCTGAAAAAAAAGAAACATGCAAATAGTCAAAACTAGTTCAACATATAAGCTTAGACTTTGCTAGTCTCACCTATGTTGTTCTTGTCGTCTAAACACGACTCATATTGAATCTCACAGCAACTTGGTCCGAATAGTGTCACGTGGAAAGTCAAACCTTTCTCTTGTCTGAAAATGAGAATGTCACCAACTCGAAGATTGTGCGCAAGAGCGAACTCTTTCCAACCATCTGTGAGTCTTCGGCTATCTTCTGTCTTCACTTCCCATGTTTTCTCGGACGCGTCTGAGCTAAGCTTCGCTGTAGCCTTCTCATCATTTCTTCCTTCTATATGCTTGGAGAAGAAGGTTACAGGAATTGTCTGAAGCAAGCAACATGCAAAATACAAAACCGTCGTCTCTATATTGGTTTCTTAAAAGAAAGACAGATATAGAAGAAGGGAGAGACAGAGAGAGTACCAAGTGACTGTGGAAGCCAGGAAGAAGGGGCTGAAAGAAATGTTTCTTGGCCATTCTCAGAATCGTCAGTAACTCTAAATCTCCTTGAAAAATAAATGTAATAAACCAAATTGTAGATGACGTTTCATTTTCTTATTTATTGCAGATGAGCTTCTTTTTTTTGGGTTGGTTAAAGACTTTAAAGTCAAGCAGTGGATCTTCATTTATGTAGAGCTTCTTCCTTTCAGTATATTTAGGTTATGAATGGAGAGGTAGAACAAAGGCAGTTCACCCGTAGATGCAGTTCTCCTGCACTGTTTTTACTATTCATGTATTTATGTTTTTAAAAAGTAGTTAGCGGGAGATCTGCAAACAGTTCAATATTTTTTGTCTTTTTGTGGAAAAAACAGTAGATCTGCTTTTTTGCTGATAAATAATTTAATTACGAATACATAATTTTAAAATATGTTTATCTATTTTTATAAATACATTATTTTCATTTTATTTTACTTACAACTTTAACAATATAAAACTAGTATTTTTTATTCTTTTTTGTTATGTAATTTTACATTTAGTATTTATACAATTTGTGTTTTAACTATGATATAAGTTATGAAAATATATAGTAATATAGATTAGATATGTATACTAACGTAAGAGATGTGTATTTTACTAAATGTTAATATCTTTAATATTTTGATTTTAATATTGTATTAGTAAGGTTTTATCAGGTATTTCGTTAAAATTGTAGTAATATATTTCTTCGAGTTATAATTTTGATATTTTGATTTATTTAAAACTGTAATTTTTATATTATATTTATATATGATATGTTTTAATATATTTTACTGTAATTTTTATTATTTAAATATATAGTCTATTTTATTTAAATTATTTTTACTATTTAAATATATAATAATTGGTGAAACTGCTTGATCTGCACTTGTCCCGCATGATCTGCTTGATCTGCACTTATCCCACTTGATCTACATGATCTGCTTGATCTGCACCGCCTGAACTGCTTTTACCATTCGAACCCTTATTCAAACCTTGGTTTCTACACACTTACGTTGCTTTCTCTATGTCTATGTTTTTAACTTTTGAAGGTTGTGATTAGTTAACATCCGTCTCATAAGTAATTTTCTTCCGAACACTCATACTCCCTCCGTTTCGCAAAGAGTGTCGTTTTAGAGAAAAAATATCGTTACAAAATAAGTGTCGTTTTAGAATTTCAATGCAGAATTTATTGATTTTATTTTCCAGTTTAATTTTCTATTGGTTGAAATATGATTAGGTGTATGGGTAATGATGTTTTTCTATAGAAAATATGCAAAATTAAATGTTTTCTTAATCTGTGTGCAAAAAGCTAAAACGATACTTATTATGAAACAGAGGGAGTATTATGTTTTATTGTGTTTTAACTCTTTTTTTTTTGTTATCTATTGGATTTTATTTGATTTAACCATTTTGATAATTAATTATTTTTTACTTCTAGTGAATTCTATTAAAATTAGGCATCACTACTTGATTTCACAGAACCAAGAGAAATAGACTTTATAGAACAAATATAAATAGAGTATCAGATTTCACAGAGAATAACAACGAATGATAGGGATCAAATTCTCACATGACCCAAATGAGTATCAAACATTCCAAAATAACCCCTTTCTATTTTTTATTTTTTTTTATATTTAAATTTAATTCAAAAATATTTATAATAACAAAATAACCTAAGGATTTTAATATATTTACAGATATGTGCCACTCATATCCAAACCCAATCCATAACCAGATCCATAACCTGACCCGACCCGACCCAATTTCTAACCTTAATTTTCTTCTTCTCTTCTTCTTCTCCTCTTCCCCATAGTTGTTTCTTTCACCTTTAAAAAAATCAGAAATTTTCTTCAAATATTCACTAACTTTCTTTTCCTTATCCCAAATCGGTTGACCCATAATCAGATTTAACCAATTATATCTTATCAAAAGTAAAATTTCATCTTTTTCGTATGAAATTCAAGAAAAGAAAACGCAAAATATTACTAATACAACTAGTATGACTCTAACTAGTACAACTAATACAACTCGAACTAGTACAACAAGTACAACTCGATCTAGTATAACTAATACAACTAAAACAAATATAACGACTACAAATACGTTGATTATAACACGTATAACCGGTACTACTAAAATGTGTATAACTAATACAACTTTGTAATTAATATGGTGATATTTTTGTTTTTATTTCAGCATATGAATAATGTTAGAAAAGTGAATGTTATAGAATCAGTGACACATATTGATCTAATCTTCCCCACTTTCATGTGTCAAAATACATGAATAGTCCATTTTCAATAATATTTGATTTAAATAACGATTCGTTTACAAGTTGTACTAGTTATACTAGTTGTACTATTTCCAAAAAAAAATCATTTTCATATTTTTGCTTCTAAAGCCGAAAAAGGTGGATGCAAAGCTATAAAAAGTTATAGTAGATGAAGATTTAGAAGATTATAGTGCAAAAAATTGTTTAAAAATCACTGAGTTTAAAAATGATGCATAAGCATTCATGGTTGGTGTTTGTACTACGACAATAATAATCTAAGTGGTACAACTTGTTTATATACAATAATAGTATTACTAGTTTAATTGTGCTAGTACTTGAGTTGTGTTATTTTAATATTGGGTAGTAATTTTCTTGTCTCAGTGTCAATTTTCTTATATAGACATGAAAATAAGATACAATATATATATATATATATATATCAATTTTATATGTGGTGTATGTTGTTCCAAAATAATGTGGCTAAACAAGTAAACCAGTATTAAAAATATAAACTAGATTATGTAAAATTATGTGATAGTGTAATAATTGTCAAACAATTGTCAAAAATTCCGAAAACTACAAAAAAGTTTTCCCACCACTTACCAATTTATATATTTGATTGTTGTTTCATACATAATACCCATTTGTTTTTTTTGTCAATTTTTGAAATGACAAAGTTTGTATTAGTTGTACTAGTAATACAATTTTGAATAAAATGAAAAGTTATACCAGTTTTATCAATAAATGAATAATTGATACAAATATCATGTTTAAAACTAGAAATATTGATATCTCATGAATTAAATACATTTTGATATTTTTTTAGTCATTTGAATTATTTAAGGTGAATCTAAATGTTTATATTGCATATGGATATATATATTTGCATACCATATGGGTTAGAGTGCATATTTAAAAGTTTTTAGGGTTAATTCAAAAGGTTTTGTTATAACTAATACAACCAGATTAACTATGGCAAAATTACTATGACGTATACAACTGGTACAACTAAACAAAAGAATGTACAAATATCATATTTTAAACGTGATACACATTTAAAATATGAATAAAAACTAAATTGTGATAAACTTATTAACATGTAGTTGTACCAGTATTCTAGTTGTACAATCGTATACGTAGTTGTACCGAGTTTTGAGTTGTACAAGTTTGTACATAGTTGTATTTTGTTAGAAAATTTGAAATATGTAGTTGTACCTGATAGTAAATAAATATACCTCAGTTGTACTACTTATATATATTTACATACTTAGAATCATATACTATAAAATCATTAATTTTGTTAAAATATATTTGGTGTATGGTTTTCAAAAATATAGTGAACAAACAAGTAAACAAACTTTTAAAGTATAAGGTAGATCATGGAAACTTATGTGATTGTGTAATAATTTTGGAAAAAATTTGGTTGAATTTCAAACAATTAGGATGAACCATTCTAAGGACCTTCCAACTTGTCTACTTTGCGGTTATTTTCATATTGAAAGCAAAATGAAATTTTTTAAAAAAAATAATATAAGAAGTTGTACCAGTTATACTAGTATTTTATATCTGGTATATATAAAATAGTTATACTAGTGTACTAGTATTACAATATGATAGCGAAATTGAAAAACTTAGTTGCACCACATAAGAAGTAAATATACCTCAGTTGTACAACTTCTATATGTTTATATACTTGGTATCACATATTATGAAATCATTAACTTTTGAAAAAAATACCTTTGGTATATGTTTTTCGAAAATATGGTGAACAAACAAATAAACAAAATGTTAAAGTATAAGGTATATGATATATAGTGTTTTAATGGTTTTTAGCATCCTTTTCTTAATCATATTAATGTCTTAATCATAAATTTTGTATTGGTATGTTCATGTTTGCTTTCCATAATAATATAGAAAATCTAGTTACAAACTTAAAGGTATATATATATAATATAAAGGTAAAAGTATAATGTAATAATCTAACAATTTTTTTTTAAAAAACTATAAATAAAATAGATAAAGTTTTGTTATCATAAACCAATAGAAATATTTGTTTGTCTATTTCATATGAAAATCATGATTTATAAGCTATGCATATTATAATCGTTAAATATTGCACATGAACTATATAATTTATATACTAGTTACACCAGTTATTTCAGTTATACAATTTGTTAATATGTTTAGTTGTACGAGTTATACTAGTTGTACCAGCCGAATAAGAGAAAGATAAAAGGAAAATCGTGTGGTTGTGATTGAAGAAGTGAAATGATCTTATGATTGAGATTAAAGAGAAAATGGGTCTCAGTTGAAGGAGAGAAAAAGTGAATAAAAATCGTGTGGCTCTGATTGATAAGGAAGAAAATGATCCTAAGTTGAGAATACACTTTTATTAATGGCATTATGGTAAAAAAAAAATTTAGGATCATGTAAATTTTTTTTTGGTTTTGTAGAATAAAATATGAGGGTTGTGTCCTATATTAGATTAAAGTCCGAATGATAGAACCAAAAGAAATAGGCTTTATAGAACAAATATAAACAGAGTATGGACATCAGATTTCAAAGAGAATAACAACGAATGATAGAACCAAGAGTTATGAGATGGTTCTGCCAAGTGGCAATGCTAAACTGAAACCAAAATGTGTCTCAGTGGTCTTGGCTGCTCTTTGATGATCTTCTTCAATTCTTGGGATCCTTCTGAATTTAGATTTAGCTTGTGTGAGTCTCTCTCTCTGTGCAATTTTCACAACTTGTACATTTTGCTAGATAAAACCCTCACAACTTGTATCAACATCTGATGAACTTTATCTACACCAACTGACACACTACTGAATAGAAACGATATTGCATCATGGGGGTCTCGTAGGTATAATTTTCAACCTCAAGGGTCTATTCAAAATTTTGTTAAACTACGGCTTTGGTGGAATAATCTTTCACTCTTAGGTGCTTTCGCACTATCCTTAGATTTTAGTACCAACGCTGATTTTCTCATACCTCCGGCACCGGTAATCATCACTTTCTTCAGAAACTTTCCACAGGATTTCTTGTGAAACACGTTTGTGGAAACTGTCTTGCGTCTCAAGGGATAGACTCTAGAAGCTTTGGTGCCTTCTCGTTCAACAAATGACGCAAAAGCTCATCTGAACGGCCATTGAGGCTTTCCTGTATACATCTTCATCACAATGCAGCCTAGTGACCACAATCTAACGGTCACTAGAAGATGATGGTGGGCTTATTTCATATCCACCAACAACATCATCTTCGTCCTACTCATGACGCGGGAACACAAGAAGATTGTCCCGTTTGAAATCGCAATGGACACACACCCGTGTTCATGAACATAGGTGTAATCCCTGACACCTCTGGACAGAGATGTCCCGAAGGTTCTGATGATTTTTCAATTGTTCTGAGTTTTTTTTGGGGTGCAATTGTTCAGACTTCAGAGAAATATTTTGGCTTTGAATGTTAATTCAAAGAGAAATACCTTATAACTCTAAAATGTTTTGTCACAAATATAACCCAAAGATTAAAATGATCAAAATATTTTATTAAAGAAGTAAATATATATATATATTTATAACTCTAAAATTAATTAATCTAGATTTAGGGTTTAGAGTTAGAGGGTTGAATTTTAGGAGTGAATATCTTTTTTTTTAAAATAAAAATTAAAGATTTTAAAATAATTTTAAAAAGCATTTTCAAATTTCAAAAAAAATTGAAAAAAGAGAAAAGTCTTAAGAAAAGTTTTGTTAATATAAAAAGTTCAAATTTGAAAATATATAATTCGGAATTATTAGGAAAAATTATTATTATTATTTATTATTTTATTTTATTATTTTATTTGTATTTTATTTGTATTTATATATTTAGGGTATAAAAGTTTTTTGTCTCTTTAATGAATTCTATTTTGGTTATTTTTTTCTTTGAAACTCTTTTGAGACAAATACTTAAAATAGTCTATTTAAGAGAATTGTCATAATTTAAATGTAGGAAATAACTTACATATAAATTAAGCATAAGTAAATCATTCACATAATTGTGGAAGATGGATAGGGAGATATGTAAGACATTAAATTCACACTATATCTGTGCATCGACCAACTGCAAACTCCTATTGTGTTACGTAAAAGTAGTAATATCTTCTCAGTTTTCTTTATAGAAGAATAAAGACAAATATTACTAAAAGTTTCTCTCGTGTTATATAGTTAGTTACTTAGGTGTACTCCAAAATGTCTATTAAAGTCGGTCCAACTACTTGATACGACCTAACATACTTATTTTTTAAGTCTGGTTGTTAGGTTTTGAAAATTGTTTTTGTTCTCATTTCAAATTTAAGTTGTCGACTTCTTGTACATGCATGTTTTGTGTTGTAAGTGATGAGAAATTACAACAATATATCAAGGATTTTTTTCTTAGTTAAATCTAGTAAACATCTGTTAAATTCCTGGATTAATTAAGTTCAAATCTGAAACCTAAATACTACCTTGCTAGCTAATGACATTTTTATATTATATTAGATGAAATATTGTAGTAAGTTTGGTATATATTATTGTTACATGACACATGCGAAAGCTAAAAGAATCAAATTTCTAGATATATTTCCTAACACTTAAGGTCTTAGCTCTTTGGATACCTAAAATGGAGAAAATCGGATCAAAATGTGGATACCATAATCGTTCAATCCATAATTGAGACCGAATCCACAGATTTACGAACCGTTGATAAATACTTTTTCTTGAATTTTGGATATAAATCTAAATTGTATGGAACCGAAAATAGATACACAGAAACGAAACGTTTTGAAATATGAAAACGTGATTATTAAAAAAATTAGGAAAAGAACCGTTTTGCAAACGTGTGTAAAAATACATACATATATTCAGTAATGGCCCTAAGGGGAAGCATTACAAGCATCCGCTTTCAGTCCACAAAAAATATTTATAAATATCAGTCCTTTTTGAAAACTTTTATCTATCAAATTTATGAAAGTGGCCAATTTTTTTTAAAATTGCTTGTGGTCTTTCTCATGTCAGGACCGGTACTGCATATATTACTCAAAAAAAACAGAATACAAGTCATATAATTGATATATACGTGAGTACAATTATGTTTGATCTATGTAAGAAAACAAGTCAACAAATAACTATTCAATGTTAAGTATACGAAAATAAAATAATAATAATTAAACATTAAAGTCATATACAAAAATAAAAATAACACAAATCAAATATTCGACAATTCTCTCAAATAGCTATTTTTAAGTTTTTATCACAAAAATAATATTAAAAATGATCAAAATAGTTTTTTTAAAAAAAAATTGATATCTATTTTTGGAAGTCTCAACCCCAAAATCATATTCATTAACTTTAAATCATAAATCTATATTAATTAACTTTAAAGTTATATTTAAAGTTATAAGTGTATATTTACTTTTTTAATAAAATATTTTAATCATTTTCTTCTTGAATAAAATAAACTAAAAAAACTATTTAAAACATTTTTGTATTATAATAGCTTACAAAAGATAAAAATTATAACGACATCTCACAAAAATTGATAACAACATCTTCAAACTCATATACATAAACTCCAATAAACATAACCGCTTCCAACTCAAATTCATCCGGATCTTCAAACTTAAATCTCTCAAAACTAATCTTATCTAATGAATCAAATTAAAATGATCATCTCCAACATCTCATATATGATTGAGACCATCTTTGTATGTCAAATTACGTCTAGACAAAAGAGTAAGTTAATGTGCATAAATACTAAATTTCCACTCATTACAAAATTTTCTTTAAAAAAACATTTTTTTAATGTATTTCACAAAATTTCAAGAAATCTTGATTTTGAAACGTTTCAGAAATATGGAACGGACTTTCACCCGAGTTTCCATCCAACCTAAATAATAAGTTTATCAAACTCTCTTTTATATATATTTGTTTCCTATTCCGTTAATATCAATTAAATTTGTGTTAAAAATGATAATAAAACCTTCAACAATAGAACTATATAATTTCTTTCTGTTTGGGAAAAATAATCATATTTTTTTATAATCTAAACAATATATTTTTGTACCTGTACCGCGAATAATGAACGAAAGACAGAAAAAGCAAAATATAAAATAAGATGGGGGAACACTAAATATGAGCGTCTTGTTCTTCTACATGTTGACAATATTTATATTCTTCTCATTCTTCAAAACTAGAAACAAAGAGAAAGACAGAAAGACCAAAAATGGTGGATGAATCTCCAAAGTCTATCTACGACTTCACCGTCAAGGTAAGGCCTTTTTATTATTCTTGATCTCAGATTCTTAATTAACATAAACAAAGTAAAAGAAAAGATCCAACAAAAAGAGAATAATCTCATTTTGATTCAAAAAGTAGAAACACAGAGGAAAATATTCAAGGTTTTGTATAAGTAAATATATACATATGTGTTTTTATGTTATTAATTGTTGAACATGGCAGGATATTCAAGGTAATGATGTGAGTTTGAGCCAATACAAAGGCAAAGCTCTTCTGATTGTAAATGTTGCCTCCAAATGGTAAGAACCCTTTTATTTCAACGTTTAGCTCTGTTAAAGGTCAGGTTGGGCTAAGTTCTCAAGACATGAATGATGAAGACATAAGATCTTGTAATACAGTATTAGTAATTGATCAACTAGGTTTGGTTGATGATTAGTAGCATAATATTTGGTTTGTTTATGTAAGAACAAGAAGGATTCTAGTGATATTTGTCTTATTACTGCAGTGGTCTGACGGATGCAAACTACAAGGAACTCAATGTTTTGTACGATAAATACAAGGAACAAGGTCTGTTACCCATATAAATACAAAATCTGGTTTTCATTAATTTAATTGTAAAATACTATGATAAATTGTAAGAAAAAAAAACATTAGGGTTGGAGATATTAGCGTTCCCGTGCAATCAGTTCTTGGGACAAGAACCAGGAAACAATGAAGAGATTCAGCAAACTGTCTGCACAAGGTTCAAAGCTGAGTTCCCCATCTTTGACAAGGTACTTGATTTATGTTACAACCTCTACTAATCACCCTAGGCATGCGCGTTCCGGACCCATCGGATTCGATTCGGTTAATTCAGATTTTTAGATTTTTGGTATTATGTTCATAAGTCATATTCGGTTTTACTAATTACCGGGTTGAGTCGGTTCGGTTCATTCCAGATTCGGTTTAGATCGGATTGTAACCAATGTCTGAAATCGTCCAAAAATATTGTTTTAAATGTGAAAAATGACAAAAAAACACTCAAAATATATAAATTATTCGTAAAACTAATTAAAAATTAGTTAAACTATCTAAACTAACTCAAAGTATTCAAAATAACAAACAAAATAAATTTTAAAAATATTTAGAATACTACAAAATATCTAAATTACCTTAACATATATAAAAACATTAACATATTTAACTAATTTCAAATATATTCGGATCCTAGTTTGGATTTCGGTTCGGTTCGGGTGATACCCATACCCCAAAGTACTAAGCTCATAAGTCCCGTTCAGATATTCTTACATAACAATTTGGATCCGGTTTCGTTTTTTCGGTTCGGGTTTAAGTAAGTACTTCGGGTTGGGGTAAAAACACTAGACCGAAATCACCATGTAATCAAAATTACCAAGCTACAATCCTTCTATAACAACATTCAAATCCAGTCAAATTTTATATAGTGAAAAAGATTAATCACAGACTTTAATTTTAATTACCAAGCTACAATCCTTCTACAACAACATTCATATCCATTCAATATTCTAAAAGCCGAAAAGATTAGTATTTAAAAATAAAACACTTGATGGCAATAATGTAGGTGGATGTGAACGGGAAGAACACGGCGCCGTTATACAAATACTTGAAAGCAGAGAAAGGAGGTTTGCTTATTGACGCAATCAAATGGAACTTCACAAAGTTCTTGGTTTCTCCTGACGGTAAAGTCTCCCAGAGATATTCTCCTAGAACCTCTCCTCTTCAATTCGAGGTATGTGTACCAAACCCCGGTTCTCTCTTAAACCGGAATCCCCACATTTTCATCACACATAACCGGCCTTTTTGGGTTTGTGCAGAAAGACATTCAAACTCTGTTGGGACAGGCTTCTTCTTGAATCATCATCACATGTTTCAAGAACCGCTTTATCTGAATTTTTTTTTTTTTTTTGTTCTTAAGAATCCTACAATGTTGCAAACTCTGAATCTGCGTTTTGAATAAACATGGTGTCTTCTCGTTGGTGACATGTCGTTTCATTGATTGATGAATAGATCATATTTATCATGTGACTCGTTATAATGCTCAAAACTTCATAAAAGTCATGTTGAGTCATAAACTCTATTGGCTTTAATAGAACAGTTGTATACGTAACAGAACACGTGAATGGATCTTGTCCACACTTTGCCCTATCGTACACGACACGTTAAAGCGTGTTCACAACTACTGACCACAAAGTTTCTGATTCTTTCCAACAAACCGGAAAGAAAGAAAAAAGATAAAGAATCACAAGCAAGGACATGTTCTTTCTTTCTTTGGCATCTTGTAATTGAAGCAATGTCACGAGCTTGTACAATCATCTACGCCTAGTTACCAATGATAGAAAGACAATACAGATCAAGACCATGAAGCATACATAAGATCAAAACTCTCACAGTTGTTAGATCGGTTACCTTAGTAAAAAAAAAAAGAGAGGACTTCAGAACAGTTTTGTCTCTCTAAATCTCATCACTGCATATGAGAGGACAAGAACTCTATTCAGATGTCAGATACTTAAACGAAGCAGAGACCAGTCACAGGAGTTTATGGAGAAATTATATGAAAGTTTTATTTAGTAACATGACACATTTATTTCCATTTTCATTAAAAGGAGATTAATTAGACTAATGAAGGATATTACTACACATACATAGGATTAAAAAGGTAAAAAAGCCAAACCAGTTTCTCCATGGACACAATGCAGGTCTATTCTCAGCTAACAGTGGCAGAGACTTCATTCATGCAAGAAAAGTCTGATCAGTAGATGTTTCTGGTTCAGACAAGATGATGATGATTCTTGTTCAGCTACACAACCGGACAGTGCAAGCTACGGTTTGTGCCCAGTACTTGAGTCTAGCTTTTACATCATCTGGATTGTCACCTGAATCAAAGGCAAAACAACATCAAGAAATGGTTCTTCACAATCACATGAATCAAAGTGTTCTTCAAACTATCTCGAGAACAAACACTGAAACTATCTATATATGTAACTCGAGAGATTCATTACCAGGGCTAGAGATCTTCCAGTTCGCAACTGGACTGGTCGTGGTCGTTGTCGTTGGTGGCAGGGGGGAGTCCTCTTGGTGGTTGTTCTGTTTATCGTCTAAGAACTTCTGGGACATGGAGTAACATAGCTCTAAAGCAGGCAGAGTGTTGCAGAGCTCAGGGATCTCGTCGTAGCTAAACCCAAAACCTAGGTCTAAACAACCTTTTAGCTCCTCGAGATCGTCATCCGTCAAGCTCTTGGCTCTCGTAAGATCTTCTTGAGCCTCCACGTAACCTTCCAGAAACACTTGGCTCTTCTTCTTCTTTTTCTCAAGCTTCTTTCTACTCTCGCCGCGGTTCTTGATCTCGGACCAAGCTTCTCGGATTCCTCCTTGCTCCTCGTATTCTGTGTTGGATGTTTGGTTATTTGGTTTCTCTTGGACAGAAAGTGTCCCTTGATCTGCTGATTCTAAGTGAATACAACCCATCTCTCTCTCTCTCTATCTATCTTCTTGTATGGTATTTCATATCGGCAATGAATGGTGAGGAGGGGTTATAAAAGAGAGAAGATTTGTGTTTGTTTCTTGAAAAAGAAGCATCAATTATTGGTTGGCGAATTGAGTAGCATCTTTCTGCTAGTATGCCATCTTGTGGGCCACGTTAACGAAACGAATCAATGATTCGATGAAATGTGTGCCACAGAAACGATGCACTAGTTACTTTCAATTATAATAGTACTGTTTGTATGGTGCAAGTAATGAATGCAGTTCTTACTTTCAACCAATGATTAACTTAATATAAAAGTTGTAACAGTTTTAGAAATAAAATTTGAAGAAAGGTTGTCACAGATTCGAAGATAAGATAAAACTATAAACTGTCAAAAAAGGCAGAAAAGTTACAAGAACAAGATCACATAGAAGTAGTAAAAAGAGAGTTTCTTCTTCTAGGCGACTGGGATCATCTCAGGGTAATCTACTGCTGTGAGGGGAGCTTCCGGTGCAAGGGCAGCCGGAGCAGTAACCTGAGCAGGTACGGCGTTGATATCTTCCTCCTTGGGAGGATGGATGATGACAACATCAGGCAATGGTGTCTTTGGTCCATTTATTCCCTTAGGGTCCCAGTCAAGCATGATCTTCACCTTGATTCCGAGCACACCCTGCAGTTTTACCAGAGACTATAATAAGACATTGCTTGGCTGTTTAGGTGAAACCAAATAAATCAGAAGAAACTCTAACTAACCTGTCTAAGCAGAACATGTCTCACAGCAGAGTCGATGTACTCTTTCGTTGGTTGACCAGAGGAAACCATGTAACCGTCCATGAATTTCATGGACTTGGCACGTGCTGCACGAAGCTTTCCACTCACAATCACCTGATAGTAGTAACCATTTGAAACGAACCAAGTCTGTGAGATCACTTTGGTGGAGAAAAACTTAAAACAATTAGAGAATAATGGGATGTGTATTCACCTCACATCCCTTAGCACCACTCTCCATGACGAATCTCAAGACACCATAGCATGCCCTACACAAAACAAGAGTATCCTTACCAACAACCAGTAAAGTCCCAACTCAAAGCATTATGCATTACCAATACAACTAAATCTAAAGAGTATGAACTCTATTCAGTGTCAAAAATGATCCCGACAACAAGTAATGTGACTTCAACATATGTGTAATAAGCTATACCTGCGGACAGCAAGGCCACCAAGGAGCTTGTAACGGAGAGACTCAGCCTGAGCGATGGCGCAGAGACCTCTGTTGGCAACCTTCTCAGCGTAAAGCTCAACACTGTCTTGAGGGAACCTGAACCTCTTCTGCACAAGAGATGTCAACTCTCTGATCCTCCTTCCCTTCTCACCTATATAAAAATATCCAAAATAACATTTAAAGTCCAAAGCTTTGGATTCGAAAGGAAGGTTAGCAGCTTTTGAGTACACACATACCGAGAACATTTTGAGTACGAGTGGCTCTGATGATAATCTCAGTCCTCATCGGAGTGACCCTAACTTCCACACCAGAGTAACCATCCTCTGCGAGCTCTCTCGTGAGAACCTCATTCAGCTCAGCGTAGAATACACCGTCCGCTACAAACTACCAAAGGCACAACACAGTTACTGAAAATGCTTCACGAAATACGAATGGAAGGAGAGAAGGAGAAGGATCGAGCGAGATTCACCTTTCTCTTCTTGCTGATTTGTGTCGCCATGTTTGAAAGTTCGCCGATTGATGCAAGTGTGAAAACCCTAGAATCGGTGCGTTGAGCGGTAAGGAACGAATATATAGTTGGGGACTAGGTTTTCTGAAGCTTTTGCTGGGCGTAGATTGGCCCATTATTAATTAAATTCGGCCCATTAGTAAATACAATTTCAGTTTTTTTTTTTGCAATAGTAACGAGAAGGAAACAAGTTACAAGCCTGATCTCAAAAGAGTTTCAACAGCTTTTGGAGCTAACGGTTTGTATTGTGTAGCATGTGCTTCTCTGTAAGATAAACTTAGGCATGATTAATGAAGGTTTATAGAGAAGGCCTTTTAGGGTATATAAGAGATGTTTCTTAGTTTTTAACAAAAAAAAAATTTAAGAGACGTCTCTTATATTTTTGTTTAGGAGATGTCTTCTATTTTTTTTAAGTTAAAAATTAAAAGATGTCTCTTATAGTCGCTAAGATTCTCTCTAAAAGACTTGTATTAATCATGGTCCTAGACCATCACTAGTGGCAAAAAATACAATTGGTTTCTCAAATTTTGCTTTTGACAATTAAAGAATATTGCCCAATAGAAAAATGACAAATGTAATGATCGTTTCTTAATGAAGAGACTTAGACCATAATTAACCCTAAGGAACTCCAATTGAGTTCTTAGTTTTTTTTTGTTTTTTTTTAGAAAAATAAAAAAATTAAGCAATCGTAGGCCGCCACGTGTCCGTGAACAATACAAGAATTCCTTAAGAGTTGGCTCTTGCAGAAGATGTGTAAGAGCTTCATTAACCTAAAACCCCATTTTGGATCTTTTAATGATTTTTAAGTATTAAATGTTACTTAAGAGACCTAGTTAAGAGACATTAATAATTTTGTGCTCCAATGAGAATCTCTTATTTATGGGTTCTTAAAAAAAATAAGCAAAACATGTACTCAACTCAACTTTGCTTATGTGCAACTATATACATGACAATGAAAAGAAGAGTTCAATACAAGTCTCCAAGCCATATACTTACAAGTTGATCAGCAAACATTATAAGAGTTTTCTAAGAAAAACTCAAGTGCAATAATTGAACAAGTCCTATAACCTTGGCCAAGAAGACGTAATATACCAGCACATCTTCTCCATTTTGTACATTAATCCCTTGAAGATCATATGCATTGTGTCAGGTACAGGTCATATATCATCGATTAGTTAAATATGGCAAACAAGAGAGCAGTACCTCTGCTGAAGTCAACTCATGTTACTTTAAAGGTAGAGAGGCTTCATCATCAAAGGAAATAGAAGTACATGTGCCAAGAACCTCAAGAGGATTCTCAGACCAGATGAAATCAACTGCATATGCAACTCTTCTCAAAATGGACTCTCCATCTTCATACATATATATTATCCCCAATTATCAAAAGTTTATATAACCAAACAAAACAAAATGCAGATAATTGACATTGCCTACTCATAACGGTTCCTTTTCTGACGAGCATGAGGACCACTGGGACGACCTCCTCCTCCTCTTTGTATCACCATCTTTGTGCTGACCACAGGCTTCCTCAAAGAAGGTGATGCCTCATCCATTTTCTATTACAAAAACCATAAAAGAAGTAAACTTTCTACAGAACAGCACTTAGAATAATTCAATTCACAAGCAAAAAAAAAACAGCAGCTTCATATTGGGAGTCATATTAGGATAATGACGTATTATACTATTTCCATTATTCTTTTAGGATAATTACCATCTAAACTTATGATATTTTCCTATTCCTAAGATATTGGTCATGTATATATATGATGTAAAGGTTAACCTTATTCAATACGAAAGTCAAGTTATCGAGTTCTCAATATTCTACATGGTATCAGAGCGGAATTTTTTCTGAGACCTAAGAAGAAATCTGTGAAGAAATCGTTGGGTGTTTCAAGACCGGAGCCCCTTCGTGTTCGTGTGAGAATCATCAATCATGATGGGTGGAGACGATTCTGCAAAGGACAGAAGTGAAACCTCCATTGTTAAAGGTGTTGAAGCCACAACGCCTTACTCCTTGTATGCCTCGGACAACCCGGGAGCTATGATAACGTCAGTGACGTTGACTGGAGAGAATTACAGTGAATGGTCAAGTGAGATGACCAACGCCTTGCGAGCAAAGCGAAAGTTAGGCTTCATCGACGGCTCTGTTCCTAAACCTTCTCCAAACGATTCCAACCTAGAGCTTTGGCTCTCTGTCAACTCCATGATCGTGGGATGGATCAGGACGTCCATAGAACCTCGCGTACGGTCTACGGTGACGTTTGTGCAGGACTCGCACAAGCTTTGGGAGAGTTTACGCAAACGTTTTTCGGTTGGTAACAAAGTTCGAGTGCACCATCTAAAGGAACAGCTTGCTTCATGTCGTCAAGAAGGAAAATCTGTGATTGATTTCTTTGGACGCTTGTCCAAATTATGGGAAGAACTTGACATGTATCAGCCACTTCCAAACTGCACATGTTCTACGGCTGCGGAAATAGAAAAGACCAGAGAAACAGAGAAGATGCATCAGTTCGTAATGGGATTGGATGAAAGCCGTTTTGGCACTATTTGCCAGACAATCATCTCGTCTGATGTCGACATGGATATAGGAGAAATTTATGCAAAAGTTGTTCGAGAAGAGCAGCGTCTGAACTCAGCCAAAGATCGTGAGTCACAACAAGCTGCTGTGGGTTTTGTTGCCAAAACTGAAGCTGACCAAACAAGCTTGCGGCCGAATACTAGTAGAAGAGTTCCTCAATGCACACACTGCGGGCGTAGAGGTCACGAGAAATCAGGCTGCTGGCAAGTCATTGGATTCCCTGACTGGTGGGAAGAACGACCAGCAGTGGAGGAAACAGAGGAGGATTTCGAAATAACAGAGGTCGTGGATCGTCCAGCAGTGAACGACCAAGAAACTCAGGTGCTCGAGCAAATACTGCACATGCAACAACATCAAACTCGTCATCGTTCCCAGAATTCTCAGAAGAACAGTGGCAAGCTTTGTCTCGGATGATAAATGAAAGAACTCGTGCACCTTCCAACAAGCTCAATGGTAAGATCAGACATGGTGACTTGATCCTCGACACGGGCGCATCTCATCACATGACAGGAGATCGCTCGTGCCTTGCTAAAGTCTCAAGTATATCACCATGTCCTGTTGGCTTCGCAGATGGGAACAGAACCTATGCGACTCATATTGGAGTCTTACCATTAAATATGATCGTATTACACTTGAGAATGTTCTATTTTTCCCCAATCTCAACTGCTCACTGATCTCGGTTTCCAAATTATTAAAGCAAACAAACTGTTTTGCTTTGCTAACTGATACGTTGTGTGTGTTACAGGACTGTTTTACGAGGACTCTGATTGGAGCCGGTAAGGAGCGAGATGGGGTATATTACTTTCAGGACGTCATGGCTGCAAGAGTTCAATGCATAACTAATCAAGCTGTTAGATTGGTAGATCAGTTACGTTGGCACCAAAGGCTCGGACATCCGTCGTTTTCAGTTTTATCTTCTTTACCGTTTGATATTTCGAATAAACAAGCTTCCCCTAGTCCTTGTGACACTTGTTTTAGGGCAAAGCAAACAAGAGAAGTTTTTCCTGATAGTTTGAATAAAACAACTGAGTGTTTTGCTATGATTCATTGCGATGTTTGGGGACCATATCGAAATAAGTCCTCTACTGGAGCTGTTTATTTTCTAACCATCGTAGATGATTATTCTCGAGCCGTCTGGACCTATCTCATGCTCGAAAAATCAGAAGTAAAATCAGTCCTTCAGAACTTCTTAAAGATGACCGAAAAACAGTTTGGTAAATCAGTCAAAATTGTCAGGTCTGACAATGGAACAGAGTTTACATGCCTTGCACAATATTTCCGAGAGAATTGTGTCGTACATCAGACCTCGTGTGTTGGAACACCTCAGCAAAATGGACGCGTCGAGAGAAAACACAGACATATTTTAAACGTCTCGCGCGCCTTGTTATTTCAAGCTGGACTACCAGTTAAGTTTTGGGGCGAAGCAGTTATGACTGTGGCACATGTTATCAATAGAACTCCGACAAAGGTTCTTCAAAACCGATCACCCTACGAATTATTACATGGGACCAAACCGCAGTATGATCAGTTGCGTGTCTTTGGTAGCCTATGCTACACACATCTATGTTCTAGAGACAAAGACAAGTTCGGTCCTCGTAGTCGACGTTGCATCTTCGTCGGGTATCCATTCGCACAAAAAGGCTGGAAGGTATTCGATCTTGACAAAGAATTCTTAATTAGTCGAGATGTTGTGTTTCATGAGAATGAGTTTCCGTATGGATTAAAGGACTCTATGGAAAATCGATCAACTGTCAGTCCCATAGTTGAATCGCCATATGAGGATTGGGAGCTAACACCAATCACCGGGTTGAACGACAGGGGGAGCATTCCACCAGTTGCTGAAAGTACTGAGACTTCTACCACGGATCCTACACAAGTTTCGCCTTCCGCTGACACTACTGTATTGGATACTGATCCCGTGGCTTATGAAGACCACTATGAAACAGATAACACCACTGTCTCAGCTACTGATCATGTGGTTACAGAAGATCTTTCTGAACCTATTACACATATCTCGCCTACTCCAGAACAACTAGGTCGGGGGCAACGAGTTAAAGCTCCACCAGTCAAATTTCAGGATTATATAGCCTACACTACAGTCTGCCTTCAAGGTACCCCACTCGCTCTGCAAAGTACCGCTCCGTTGTCCTCGAAAACAGTCTCAGGTAAGACACCGTATCCTTTAGTAGAATATCTCTCTGACGTTCGTTTCTCTTCGTCGCATCAAGCTTTTGTTGCAGCTGTTACCGCGGGTGATGAACCTAAACGATTTGCTACTGCAATGAAAGACAAAGTTTGGCGTGATGCTGTCACCAAGGAGGTTGTGGCTCTTGAGGATCAGGACACATGGGATATTAAAGATCTTCCTCCAGGGAAGGCTGCTATTGGTTGTCAATGGATTTTCAAAATCAAATACAATGCAGACGGAACTGTTGAGAGACACAAAGCAAGACTTGTTGTCTTGGGTAACAAGCAAATAGAAGGAGAAGACTTCAAAGAGACATTTGCACCAGTGGTTAAAATGACCACGGTTCGCAGTCTTCTTCGTATTGTTGCAGCTAAGAAGTGGGAGATTCATCAGATGGACGTTCACAACACTTTCCTCCATGGAGATCTTGAAGAAGAAGTTTATATGAAGCTTCCACCAGGGTTTGCTCATTCTGATCCTAACAAAGTTTGCCGCCTGCGCAAGTCACTGTATGGACTTCGTCATGCACCTCGCTGTTGGTTCGCAAAATTGTCTCAAGCACTTATCAAGTTCGGCTTTACACAGTCTTACTCCGACTACTCTCTGTTCTCTTATACCAAAGATGAGTGCGTGATCAAAGTACTGGTCTATGTTGATGACTTGGTCATTGCAAGTAACGATCTTCGAAGACTAATCAAATTCAAAGCTTACTTAAGCCAATGCTTTCGTATGAAGGATTTGGGAAAGTTGAAATATTTCCTAGGAATTGAAGTTGCTCGGTCAGAAGAAGGAATTTTCTTGTCTCAGCGCAAGTATATACTAGATATTGTCGCCGAAACAGGACTGTTGGGTTGCAAACCTGCAGCCACGCCTATGGAACAGAACCACCAGCTTGCTGCAGATGACGGTCCTTTGTTCGCAGACCCTAGTCAGTATCGTCGCCTAGTTGGGAGACTGGTCTACTTATCAATTTCTCGACCTGAGTTATGTTACTCGATTCATTTGCTGTCCCAGTTTATGCAGAAACCACGTCAAGCTCATTGGGAAGCCGCCTTGCGAGTTGCTCGCTTCCTTAAAGGATCACCGGATCAAGGAATTCTTCTTCGCGCCGATGCCAACCTTGAGCTCTCCGTTTATTGTGATGCAGATTGGTCTTCTTGTCCAACTTCTCGCAGGTCGCTCAGCTCATGTGTTGTTATGCTTGGAGGGTCACCAGTCTCGTGGAAAACCAAGAAGCAAGACACGGTGTCTCACTCGTCTGTAGAGGCTGAGTACCGTTCAATGGCGTCTGCTAATCGAGAGTTAAAATGGATTGTACCACTTCTCAAAGATCTCGGTGTCTCAGTACCTCAACCTGTCCCTTTCTACTGCGACAGTCAAGCCGCGATTCACATAGCATCAAATCCTGTCTTTCTGAACGAACTAAACATATAGAGCGCGATTGTCACAGTGTACGTGATGCGGCTAAAGCTGGGCTCATCTCCATGCGTCATGTTCGAACAAAGGATCAACTGGCAGACATCTTGACCAAAGCCCTTGGTCGACCACAGTTTGATTTTCTGTTATCCAAGTTGGGAGTTCAAACTTTACACTCTCCAACTTGAGGGGGAGTATTAGGAGTCATATTAGGATAATGACGTATTATACTATTTCCATTATTCCTTTAGGATAATTACCATCTAAACTTAGGATATTTTCTTATTCCTAAGATATTGGTCATGTATATATATGATGTAAAGGTTAACCTTATTCAATACGAAAGTCAAGTTATCGAGTTCTCAATATTCTACACTTCAAAAAAAAAACAGCAGCTTCCTCAAAGCAGGTGATGCAACGAACCTTTGATCCTTCTTTCTCGAAACATGAATTGATTCTTTGATTCTTCTTGTTTATGAACTTGTGACATGGAAGTTAATTTAAATCTCTTCAGATAATCAGATACCGCCATCACCGACGAACTACCTATTGCTCCTCAGATACTCCACTGAATCCGATAAAGAACATACCGCTTCCATCTCCGACTTCCACCTCGAGAAATCATGAACTCCGTGAGTCGATTGAATCTGTGAATTGCCGAAATCATGAACCTCCTCACTCTCTCTAGATCTCTCAATCAAGAATCGCCATTGAAGATGTCTTGAAGAAGCTCGTCACCAGCTACCGACTATTTGCCATGTCGATTTGCTATGTCGATTTGCTTCGTCTTCGTCGAGGAGAGGAACCAAAAAAAAATTCACTTCACGATTTATTTTTTTCACTTCGTGGAACTGATGACGCGTGTCTAGAAGAACCGTATCTTCTGCCCCTTAATTAGGAGACGTTGCTTAGGTTAATGGGTATTTTTCTTTTTTTTTTTAATTCCTAAATAACCTAAGAGACCCACATAAGAAGCCCCGTTAATGATGCTCTAAGAGATGGGTTTTTAAAAAATTGTGGACCCCATCTCCTAAGAACCCTCTTAAGAACTCCTATTAATCTTGCTCTTACGTTCCTCGGAGAAGAAGTGTTTGTCATACTCTTTATGTTTGTTGTTTTTAAGGTTTTATTTTATTATTTTAATTTGAAAAATGGATGAAGATACTATCTAGTGTGCATGCTCTTAGAGCATCCGCAACCGTGATCCTTAAGGGGAGTCCTTAGCAAAAAAATAATTAAATAATCAATGAATCTCACCAAATCTTAAAGATTTGATTCTTAAAATCCTTAAGTAAGGATCGATCCTTACACTATTTGCGACACGTGGTGTTCAGCGATTGGTTGATTATTATTATTTTTTTTTAAAATCTGAAAAAATTGAAAAAAAAAGAAAAAAACTAAGGACTCAGTGGGAGTAATACGGTTGCGGATTCCCTTAGCATCCCTACTACTATTGTATCTTAAAGAAAAATATTTTCCTCTTGCTTACTGTAGCACACTCTTTCTTCTCAGTCCTAATGGAGTTTTCTAGTCATGTTATGGGGTCTTCCACAACTTTTGGTAGACTTCCCCATATCTACCGAATCTAGGTGACACGGCTCTTCAACTTGTCATTTTCTAGTCCAAGCATTTATTTAATTAGATTAATTAAATATAATATAAATATATTAAAATTTAAGATATTTAACAATTTAAGTTACATGTATTTTATACATTTTACTTTTAAAATAATAAAACAAACATAACTAACAAAAAAATATTATAAATTTCAAACATTATCATCAAATTAAACCAAAAAACTATTTATAATATTTATATTAAGATCAAAGATATAATATAAATTATTGAATTACATCTTGTAGACTTTTATTATGATGTTTGATTTTACCTATAAATATAAAAAAATAATAATTTAATGTTAAATAATAATTTGTTTTATTTTGACAAATTATATTTTTTTGTAACCAAACTAGAACACAACTAAAAATGATAAACAGAAACAAAATCAAATCAAACTGAACTGACAAAAAACAAATTGTGCTTAACCGAACACAAACTCAAAAACTTTCAGTTGACTTCGATTAATGTTTTAAACTGAATCCAAACAAAACCAAACTGAATCCCAAATTTAAACTGAAATGTCCACTTCTAAAAAACGTTCAGCCAAACCGGACTAATCCCAAATCTGATTTTGTTCTACCCAAAATTCATTCTTCAGTTCTAAAGGAAACCAAAAATCGAAAAAGGCTGTTGTCTAAATGAGATGGATGAATAGCCTATCATATTTTGAAATTATGTTAAATCGTAGACGTTAACAATTAAGCAAGCTTATTTGAATAAACCTGACAGGTTCAGATAAGTAATGGGAGCCTTGCTCTTACGAAATGTCAACTCTCCACATGCTATCAGTGGCGTTGTATAAGGGGATAAAAGAGTGATTATGAGCTTGAGAAACACGTTCCACCTTTAAAGTAAAGCAAAAATACAAAGTGGCATTGAAGACACATTAGAGCACCATTATCGGGCGTATTTAAGGGGGGTTTTAAGTTAATTAGGCAATTAAAATAAATGAAAAACACTAAAAAACAGAAGAGGCGTCGCTTAATTTGGGTAATGAAGATACGTATTCAAGGGGACACGTGTTGGCAATGCACGAGGAGAGAAGGGGACTTCGGTTTGTTTTGGTTTTGTTTTCTCTTTCAATCGAAAACAACTTCTTCTTCTCCGAGAAGGCGATTCGGTTCCTCTCCGTGGTTCGTCGACGAGACCGTGGTAATCCCTCTCACCGTGGCTCCTCGAGGAGACAGAATCGTCTTTCTTTGTTGGTGGTAGACGAAAGACCATCTGTCTCTTCGTGGGTCCTCGACGAAAGGAAGACGGATCTCTCTCTTCGGTGGATGTCCTCGAGGAAGCAAATCGCATGTTATCTCCCTCTCCGTCTGCGAAGGACCGGTCTCTCGCGCTGTGGATCGACTTGAATCGGAAGGTAAATCGTTTTTGTGTTCTTCAAGCTTGCATGTTTTCTTCAAGATTGCATGTGTTCTGATAGCAAGTTTTTTTGTTTGTTGGTTCGATTATTTCTCGCGGTGGCTCTCATCAAAGGCGACCGAGCTCTCTGTCGATGGGTCTCGGCGAATCGATCAGGTAAAGCATATGTATCTTCTTCTTAAATTAGGCATGTCTCAGATTGTGGTTTCATGAGGTGTAAATTATCATGTTTCAGAATCGTTTTGTTAGTTGCAAGTGTATCAATATAGATTTCGCTTCTTTCTGTTGATTAATTGTTTTTTGTTCCTGTCTTTGTGTGCTGAGATATAGGGATGAACTCGCAGTTGGTATGTTCTGTGGAAACAAAGGGCAGGAAGGTTCAAATGAACAGGTTAGTGTTACTCATCCTACTACTCAGTATTGTAATGAAGTGAATTGAATTAGAAGTGATGTGGTTAGGTTCTGTGATGAATTGAAAGGAGGGTAATTAAAGATGTAGTTAAGTGTTAGATTGTGGTTGTGTATGGTAATAAATATATGACTGATGTGTACATAAAAAAGCGAACTTGAAGTGTGTTGAATGCATTAGTTAAATGTCAAGTCTTTATGGTACTGGTTATATGAAATTGAAGTCGGTAGAATGAGTTAGGCTCTGTGATGAAATGTTTGTTGTTTGTTGTTAGATATATGTCAAGTCTTAAGGCATTCAAGTCTGGTTCTACTTATACCCAGTGGCTTTCTCTTTGTCATCACGCATCTGAATGGTCCTCCTCGTTCAGTTTCCTCTTAATCCCATTTCTCCTATATCTCCTCTATCTCCTCTATCTTTATCTCCTTTATCTCATTTATCTCCTCTATCTCCTTTATCTCCTCTATCTCCTCTATCTCCTGTTTCCCCTCTATCTTTGACGTCGGAAATGGATTTCAATCCATTTCAAGACTCTGCCAATTTTGTTGAACTACTTAATAGTCAACAAAATGTTATATTTGGCAGTCAAGGGAGTGTTTCACTCTCTTCATCGCAAGCTCCTTTCCTAGGCAGTCAAGAAGATCCACTTAATGCTGACGAGCCTCCCGCAGATCGCAAGGAACGAAGGACGTGGACGCCAACAGAAGATACAGTGTTGATCAGCTCGTGGCTGAACACTAGCAAAGATCCCGTTGTTGGGAATGAGCAAAAATCAGTGGCTTTCTGGAAGAGAATCGCAGCATACTTCTCTGCGTCTCCTAAGCTGGCTGGTTGTGAAAAAAGAGAAGCATCTCAGTGCAAGCAACGTTGGCACAAGCTGAATGATTTAGTTTGCAAGTTCTGTGGGGCGTTTGAGGCAGCAACCAGAGAGAAAACAAGTGGTATGAACGAGAATGATGTGTTGAAGTTAGCCCACGAAATCTTCTTCAACAACCATCACAAGAAGTTTACTCTTGATCATGCGTGGAAAGAGCTTCGAGCAGACCAGAAGTGGTGTGATCTTTCAACCGAAAAAAATGGAAGCAACTCCAAAAGGAGAAAGTTCCAGGATGGTTCTCATTCAGCAAACTCTCATGTTAATGAAAACAAGGAGGAAGATGATGGTGTAACATGTCGTCCACCAGGTGTTAAGGCTGCAAAAGCCCGTGGGAAGAAACTGGTAGATGAGGGGAAACAGCTCTCAGACTTCGAAACTATGTGGACAATCAAGAAGGAGGACTTGGCAATGAAGGAGAAGCTCTTGAAGATGAAGCTGCTTGAGAGTCTTGTTGCAAAACAAGAACCACTAGCTGATTGCGAAGAAGCTCTCAAGGAAAAACTCATAAATGAGTTGATCTAACTCTCGGTCATGTTGTGTCTTTGTTAAGAATAAGTTATGCTTGTCTCTTTGTTGAGAATATGTTATGCTTCTGTCTTTGTTGAGTATATGTTTGTTATGTCTTTGTGTCAATGGCATGTGTTTGTTGTGTCTGTCTTTAACTCGAGAAGTGTATGTTGTTTTCAATGTTTCCAATGAAGTTGTTTTAGTGATTGCTTGTTCTACTGCTAACTTGTTCGTGAACCTGAATTTTTTTTGTTTGTTTCAGGTGGAGCATTGGAGTGAAGCTTAAGAATAAGGTAATGGGGCTACCAATTACCATCAAAGCCACGTTGTATGTTCGGTTTCAAACGAATACTAAACGTGGCATTGATAGTAATTAGTATCCCCCCTACCATATTGGTCACAAGATTCAGTCACGGGTATTGGCATTCACGTGAGGGAGCAGTCAGGCGTGAGGGAGCAGTCAGACATGAGGGAGTAGTCAGGCGTGAGGGAGCAGTCAGACGTGAGGGACCAGTCAGGCGTGAGGGAGCAGTCAGAGATGAGGGAGCAGTCACGGACTTGGAGTGTGAAGTAGGACTTGTCATATTGTGTTTTGTACTCTTCTGTTTTGTATTATTATTTTTCATGTCTTCAACCATTGTACCAAACACAAAGGTTGTGTCTATATATTGCACTTGCTCTACATATCTTGTAACAATTGTAACAAACATAAAGCTTTTGTCTATTTTCTCTACATCTCTCTCTATAAATCTTTATTTTCACCAAATAAATTTCTATTTTCACTCTTTCATCACAAGTCAATTTCACACCATATAAATTTAAAACAAATATTATGGCTTCTTCTTCTCAATCCAATTTCGATGACTTCTTAGATGATACTTTTGATGAACTCTTTGATCAACATTTTGATCAAGCGTTTGAAAATTTTACCATTCATGGTGACCAAGACGGCCGAAGGAAAAAAAGAAAAAAACGAGCTTATATCGAAAGAAATCGTGAAGAAGGCCATATTCGTTTATGGAATGATTATTTCAGTGAAACTCCAACTTATCCTCATAATTTCTTCAGACGACGTTTTAGAATGAACAAACCATTGTTCATGCACATTGTTGATCGACTCTCCAACGAAGTTCAATATTTTCGAGAAAAGAAAGATGGTATCGGAAGGAATAGTCTCTCTCCCCTTCAAAAGTGTACCGCAGCCATTCGTGTCTTGGCTTATGGTTCTGCGGCTGATACGGTCGATGAATACCTCCGGCTCGGTGAAAGTACAACTCGGTTATGTGTCGAACATTTTGTGGAAGGAATAATCAATTTATTCGGCGACGAGTACCTAAGAAGACCAACACCGGCTGATCTACAACGTCTACTTCATATTGGAGAGCATCGTGGATTTCCCGGAATGATAGGCAGCATTGATTGTATGCATTGGGAATGGAAGAATTGTCCCACCGCTTGGAAAGGGCAGTATACTCGTGGTTCGGGTAAACCAACTATTGTTTTAGAGGCGGTTTCTTCATATGATCTTTGGATATGGCATGCATTTTTTGGACCTCCAGGTACCTTAAATGATATCAATGTTCTCGACCGCTCACCTGTTTTTGATGACATAATAAAGGGTCAAGCTCCGCAAGTCACATACTATGTCAATGGAAGAGAGTATAATTTGGCTTACTATCTCACCGATGGTATTTACCCGAAATGGGCAACTTTTATCCAATCTATTCCAATACCACAAGGGCCAAAAGCAGTTTTATTTGCTCAACGTCAAGAAGCTGTCCGAAAAGATGTTGAGCGTTCTTTTGGAGTGTTGCAAGCTCGCTTTGCCATTGTTAAAAATCCAGCGCTATTTTGGGATAAAGTTAAAATTGGGAAGATTATGAGAGCATGTATCATTCTCCATAATATGATAGTACAAGACGAACGTGATGGATACACTCAGTTTCATGTTTCAGAGTTCCAACAAGGAGAAGAGCACGGAACTTCACATGTCGATTTCACATATTCTACAGATATCCCTTCAAATATCGCAAATATGATGGGTGTTCGAACAAGAATTCGTGACAGGCAAATGCATCAACAACTAAAAAATGATTTGGTTGAACATATTTGGAGTAGATTTGGACGTGATGAAGACAACACCTAATCTCCGATTCTTATTCCAGATTGTATTCGTTTATTTTACTAATTTTGTTTTTCTTTTTCTCATAATCTATGTTTTGTATGTGATCTTTTATTGTGATTTATTTTTACACAAATAAAAACTTTAATTTCAAAAAAAAAAAATAAGATACCCAAAATAAGAAACTTGCATTGGAGGCTCATATTAGTATGGTCTCTTCTTGTAGTCTCTTAACTACTTTTTACAACTTAAAACTATTAAAAAAAAAATTAGAGACCTAAATGGAGTCTCTAGGATGCGGGTGCTCTTATAAGCTCGCCTGAAGCGTGTTTAATTTACTAGTATTTCTTAATTAATAGGCAGCGTTGTATCCAGCTTAGGCCTGGGCATTCGGATAACCGGTTCGGATCCGGGTCGGGTTTTTCGGATTTCGGATATTTCGGAACTAGAAAAACTGGAACCGATCGGATAATTTAAAATTTCGGTTCGGATACGGTTCGGTACCTGTCGGATCCGGTTATACCCGAAGTAACCAAAAAAAACAAAAAATTAACAGATTCAGTTTGATTTTTAGCATCTTAATCCGATAGAACCAAAAATAATCAAAAGTTACAATATAATAACATAACATAAGCATTTTAATGTAACCAAATCAAAGTTTAAACTTCAAAATGAAAAAGCATATCATCTGATTTAAAAAACAAAACAAAACAAGCAACAACAATATGACTCTGTCTTCGGACCACCTTCTTCTTCCCCTTCATCTCCATCTTCCCGACTTGCATATATTCTTCTAGGTCAGGT